>JANZXP010134389.1:0-15425 GCA_027576715.1 Erythroxylum flavicans
ACCTCTCGTCTTGGGCTAAGGTGGAAGGTAGGAGCTTTCGCATCAAGAAGCAACACCTTCTTGCCCGGCTGGCTGGTATTCAGCGACACATGCAGGATCACAATATAGACTATCTACTGGCCCTAGAAGATCATCTAAGCAAGGAACTGCTCCAGGTACTGTGTGAAGAGGAGCTTTATTGGCATTAGAAAGCGCGGTGCGCCTGAATCTCTAAAAGGGACCGCAATACCCAGTATTACCACATCATCACTACTACAAAACGCAAGCAGCTCCTTATTCAGAGTCTTCAAGACCACCGTGGCGTTTTAGTGTCGGATCCAGACTCATTGCGTCGCCTAGCCCAAAATTATTTTGATCAGCTTTATAAGTGAGACGAGCAGTGCTATAGACCGTTTCCACTCTCAGGAGCCTTTCTAGTGCTTTCTTCTGAGGGCCTTCACGATCTTGAATTGCCAATACACGCTAGTGAGATTCGGCATGCGGTTTTTGGCATCAATCCTAATAAAGCACCAAGAGTGGATGGCTTCAATGCACTGTTCTTCCAAAGTCAATGGTCGACAATAGGACCGTCAGTGGTGGCTTTTATCTAGCAAGTTTTACAACTGGAACGATGGGAATCCGAGCTGAACCAGACCCTCCTAGTGCTGATCACTAAGGTTCCTTCACCGTCAAATATTTCTCAATTCTGTCTCATCAGCCTTTATACGGTACTGTACAAAATCCTTTCGAAGGTTCTGGTGAACCGATTGAAACCCCATATGGACCACCTCGTCGCGGCCAATCAATGCAGTTTTATTCTAGGGTGTAAAATCTCAGATAATCTTATCCTAGCCCAGGAAATCATCCACTCGATGCGAACGACACAAGGGAAGATAGGCTATTTAGCCCTTAAAGTCGACCTAGAAAAAGCTTACCATACACTCACCTGGGATTTTATCCGTGACACTCTGTTGGAGATAGGCTTGCCTTCTTACCTAATCATCGTCATCATGAGGTGTGTGACTACGGTATCCATGCAAGTCCAATGGCAAGGCGTCCCCTCCGAGACTTTTACTCCCTCTCGGGGAATCTGCCAAGGGGACCCCCTATCGTCGTACCTTTTTATGTTATGCATGGAACGACTAGGCCAATTAATCTCTAAGGAGGTGGCCCAAGACCGTTGGAAACTGATCAAGTTGAATCGTACAGGACCCCGCATCTCTCATCTCTTCTTTGCAAATGACCTTGTATTGTTTGCTGAAGCCGAGAAAGCGCAGACACGAATTATTAGGCGAACGATGGAAGTGTTTAGCCAAGCCTCCGGGCACAAAGCGAATCCGGCTAAAACCAAGGTCTTTTTCTCTAAAAATGTTCCGCGGATTAAGAGGGACCGGCTCAGTCACCTTCTGCAAGTGTTGTGTACAAGCAATCTGGGGAAGTATCTAGGGGTCCCACTGCTACATGAGCGTACTACCAGAAGCACGTATCATTATCTCATCGAGCACTTGCAAAACCGATTGGCTGGATGGCGAGGGTGAGCCCTGTCCCTCGCTGGAAGAGTGACGCTTACCCAGTCAGTACTCGCCTCCTTACCCATTTATACTATGCAAACCGTCCGACTCCCCAGACAGCTTTGCGGTAAGCTTGAAAAGCTCATGCGTGACTTCATCTAGGGCTCATCGGGCGGGCAGCGGAAAACATATATGGTGAAATGGGAGGAGGTATGCTGACCTAAAGAAGCCGGGGGCCTCGGGCTCAAAAGCGTGCGGTCTACTAATGATGCTCTTCTCACCAAATTAGGATGGGAACTGCTTACGAACCATTCCACGTTCTGGGTGAGGGTTCTCTAGTGAAATACTGCTTTGATACCCAATCCATTCCCTGCTCGATTGCTCGGGGCCGTGCATCAGCGTGTTGACTGGGAATCACTGCAATTTGGCCTATTGTGCAATAGGGGCTCTCCTGGAGTTTGGGTAATGGAAAACGAATCCTCTTCTGGACAGACAACTGGGTGGGGAATTGGGGTCCCCTTATCGATTTAGCGGTGGCTCCGCTTCCGGACAACATCTTGACTGTTACCGTGGCGGACTTACTCACTAACACTGGGGAGTGGCGATGGCCTTTGTTCCACCACTATCTACCCCATACCGTATGTCTGGATATTACGAGAATCCTCCCCAACTATTTAGCTGGGGTGGAAGATTCGGTCGTTTGGAGCCCAACCTCGCATGGGGGTTTTACCGTAGCATCAACCTATAGCCTCATTGAGGCACATATTTTGCCCGACAACCCCAAGGGTTGGGATCTCATCTGGCAATGTCGGCTAAGTCTAAATTGCTCACCAACCAACACTGAGTGGCCAGGCATCTCTCAAATGATAGCAACTGCCACGTTTGCGGATAGGAGGAATCTATCTTGCATGTGTTACGAGACTGCCAAAGAGTGTAAACCTTTTGGCGTCAATTCCCTGCCACAATGGTGAATGCAGGGTTCTTTCGCCAAGGGGAGGAGCGATGGTTGTTGACGAACCTTAGACAACGGGGTCGCGCTAACCACATCGGTTGGGCCAGGATCTTTAGAGTTACCTGTTGGTTCTTGTGGCAATGGCGAAACAAATGCCTCTTTGAGGACGGATTTACCTGGCCAGAGCATGGACTGCGGTATGTTTGGAACTATGTTGAGTGGATCGAGCGGGCACGTATCCTCAAATCTAGAGTGTTCCCGTAGCAGGGGCTGGACCAGGGGCAGACAGTCAGCTGGGGAAAACCACCAGAAAGGTGGGTAAAAGTAAACACTGATGCGACAGTCAACCGGGTTACCAACCTTATCATCGCTGGGGGCCTACTCAGGGACAGCCAAGGCTGCTGGCGAGGTGGTTTTGTTCACAACATTGGTGAGGGGTCACCCTAACTGCTGAGCTGTGGGACGTTCACTCGGGGCTTACTATCGCTTGGGAGCAGGGTCACCACTATATCGAAGTCGAAGTAGACTCGATCGAAGTCATTAATATCCTATCCTCCTCCCCTCTAGTTCTGACTGAGCCTAACGTTTTGATTGCAGGTATACAGGAGCTGCTCTACCGTAACTGGGAGGTGAAGATCCAGCATGTCTACCATGAAGGCAACCAATGTGCCGATCGCATGGCAACTCTAGCAGTCTACTCAGGTCCAGGCCTGCATTTCATCCCGGAGCCTTTAAGTCTGATTACCGATCTTCTCTATCATGATCTGAAAGGGACCCTATATCGCCGACAAGTGCTTTAGCTTACTTTTTTGATTGTTGTATAAAAAAATAAATAAAATAAGGGCCGGTATGGTAATCATTTATGTTTTCCGTCCATTTTCAGGCAAGGTACACTTTTATGTTAATGTGTCTCCTTATGAAGACCGTCCTAACATACATGAGACCAAGTGCATGATGACTCCTTAATAAGATTGAGCTCTAGGATCGAAACATTAACAAGAATGGAGCTTCTTTCTTTTCACTGAATGTGAAAGTACTGTGCTTGTATTGTGCTCAATAGTGCTCACTCCTAACTTGTCTAGTTACGTAGATGGTTAGATATTCAGTTAAGTGAACTAGTAAATCCAATACTACATGATCATGGACACCGAAGCTCACCCGGTTCATAAGGATTGGAAGGTTATCTGGCATTAGAAAGGCCCTGAATGCATTCATTTTTTCCTCTGGCTTCTGGAAAAGGACCGGTTACTCATGAACCAGAAAAGAGTGCAACGGCATTTCACTCTGGATAGCGATTGTGCGCATTGCCAGCAGGAGGAAACCTCGTTGCATGTCGTGCACGACTGCACTAAAGCCCGACAAGTGTGGAACAGCTTCCCTCCTCACATCGTCTCGCATGCCTTCTACACTATGTCCCTGAGGGAGCGGCTTACTCACAATCTCCAATCTCACCAACATACAATAGGGCATGACTGGTCCATCCTATTTGGCATTACCTGCTAGTTCCTCTGGCAATGGAGGAATCTGTCCCTCTTCGATGATCAGTTTTCTTGGCCATCCTCACCCATTTTTCCTATTTTGTTTTATGCAGGTGTTCTACACTAGTCAGTATCTTCGCACGATGGAGCCCAGGCCGCAGGTCCTCGTACTTGACTGGAGCGATTCAACGGGTGAAACAAACCTCCCACGGGTTGAATCCGATTAAACATAGATGGTGCGTGCAAACGAGCCTCGGCTGTGCCTACCGCAGGTGGACTTCTCCGAGATAGTGACAGTAACTGGAAGGGCGGATTTACTCAAAACCTTGCCTGGTGCACTCCATTCGCAGCGGAACTTTGGGATGTCTACACCGGGTTGACCCTTGCGTGAAATCTGGGGTACAGCCGGATCGAGCTTAAAGTAGATTCCACAGCGGTGATGAATGTCCTCTCTTCCCCGGTTAACCGGACCAGATCTCTTAACTCTCTAGTTCAACGCATCAATGAACTATTTAATAGGAACTGAACTGTTGTTCATCGACACATCTATCGAGAGAGCAGCAGATGCGACGACTGGCTTGCCAATTATGCAGGTCATTTTAATGTCGGATTCACTTATTTTGCCACACCTCCTATAGGGTGCCACATGATCCTTTTAGAGGATTTATCGAGAAGCTGTCTTTCCCGATGTGCTGTGTAATTTTGGATCTTTTCCCTTTAAAAAAATCCAATACTACAAAAGTAATTAGAAAAGAAGAGAGCTCAAGTCGGGGAAAAAGCTTTCATTGAAAGAAGTTTTATCACAAGTTCAAGCATCATAGTATGTCACCGGATTCTGATCGCCAAGCAGCTAAAAAAGTCTGAATAAGGGAAAGGAAAGAAGACCCCCTCCTCCCACACCAGTGGAATAGAACACTCACCCCAACTATAGTGTGGTGGTCATAGGTCACTCTGACCATGGCAGTAACGTAAAAGAAATTGAATGGCCAGAAGAGGAGCCAATTAAAACTGTCGAAGGTGATATCTCATTCATTCAAGGAGAATTTGGACTAGGGCTAGAACTCTCAAACACTTTTAAAAGTAAACTTGACAAAGCTTGGGAAACTGGTATTGTGGTTAAGTTGTTGGGAGGCAACCTGGGTTTTAACATGTTAAAATGGTTAAGTTGCAAGGACGTAAGCTGGGTTTTAACATGTTAAAATCCAGATTAATATCCATGTGAAAATCTACTGGACCTATGAAAATAGTTGATTTGAACAACAACTTTTACCTTGTTAACTTTGTGGAAGAGGATGATTATGTGCAGACACTCACATAGGGTCCATGGATCATCTCAGGCCATGTCCTCTCTGTTCAACCATGTACCCAGACTTTCAGCCTTTGACTGGAAAAATTACGCACGTTGTCGCGTGGGTGCGGTTTCCAGAACTCCCCGTAGCCAGGTATCACCCCTCAATCCTTACAACCCTCGGCAATCTAGTGGGTATTAAAATTGACAATAACACTCAACAAGCTCACCGAGGAAAGTTCACTCGTGTGGCTATCAACATAGATCTAAGCTCACCTATTCGCTCCATAGTCAAGCTAGATGGAGATCTCATCAAGGTCTCATACGAGGGTCTTCCCCAAATTTGCTTTGCATATGGTTTGGTCGGCCATGGTGCACCGTCTTGCCCTTCACGGCCATGCAAACAAACTGAAACAACGCCCACCACCGAAGGACAGACAACGCTCAGCCACTCAAACAACTGAGGCGAATCTTCCATCGGCAACCTCCGACAAGGGGATTTTGGCCCCTGGATGCAGGTACAGCGTCGGCCTCGATGATCGACAGCCGTTCCAACGGTAACACGAAATGACAGTAGCATAAGCTCCTCCCATATGGGCTCGAAAGGATCAAGGTACTCGGCCTTGTCAGATATCGAACCATTGCTTCCCAATACGGATAATCCCTCAACAATAGCAACGATTCTCCCCCTAGCAATCGATGCTACTTCACAGTCGAACCCAATACAGGAGAAATCACTAAATCACTCGACCTCTCGGGATATGAGACAGAACCAATTGTCGTTTAAGGGGCAAGCTAACTCCTCTGCACGTAGTGTGAAGACGACGCTGCCCACGCCCAACCCACGTAGCATCAACACGACACCGTCCATCCCCAACCTAAGCAGCACCAACACGTCGCCGTTCCATCCCACACCCTGCAACATCAAAATGACGTCGTGCCCCCTAACCCAATCCAGGCTAAAGCCTAACCCGTCCCTCCTCACAGCCAGCCCAAGGACCATACTCATTAGGCCTCTCCCTTGTAAACCCACCAGCCCACAACGCCAACATCCCACAGTCCACTAGCAAACCACGTGGCCCTATCGATCCCCTCCCACACTGATGTGATACTTCAAGATTGAAATATCACTCTCCCCTCACATAAGGAACTGGGTCGACGAGATATGGAGGAGGACCCCGTCGAAGAAGGTGCTCCTACAACTTCGATAAGTCCAAAATACGTGATACACTCACTATGACCCCTAGATCCGGATACCATTTCCTCGGACATAAATGTAATTCATATTGACTCAGATGCCCAGATGGAGGAGACTCTATAGGACACCATGATAGACCAACTTCGAGAGCCGACTGTTAAGGAAGTCAACTCTCCCGCAGTTTAAATATCCCCTCAAAGATTTGTTTTATGTCGATTCTTATCTGGAACTGTCAAGAGGCTGGAGGTAGAACCTTTAAGCCCTTCATCAAGAATTATATTCAAATCCATAAGCCGTTTCTTGTTGTGTTGGTCGAGCCCCAAATAAGTGGAGTCTGTGCGCTGAAGGTTATTCGGAATTTAGGCTTTGGCCACTCCTTCAGGGTGGAAGCCGAAGGCTTTTCAGGAGGCATCTGGCTACTTTGAGAGGAAGAAATCAGGGTCCATATTCTGCTAGCTCAACGACAGCTTGTGCATGCCAGCATTGAATTGGACCACTTGTCATTCGACTTTACAGCCATTTATGCCAGCCCTACATATTCATTACAAAAGTACTTATGGAAATATCTGAGACAGATTGCGAGGATCACCTCAAAACCTTGGCTGCTGGGTGGGAACTTCAACGCCAAATTGGAGAGCCAGGATAAATGTGGAAGTTCTCGCCTCCATCCTATTGTCAATTCCCAATTCAGTGACTGTATGCACAGTTGCCATCTCCAGGATATGGGTTTTTTCTGGGCCAAAATTTAGTTAGCGTAGGGACCAAATTCTCACTAGATTAGACCGTGCCTTCTGCTCCAATTCTTGGCATTCCATTTTCCCTAACACCAAAGTTTCTCACCTTTTGTTCCTGAAGTCTAATCACCGGCCTCTTTTAATTACTCTAACGAACAACGCTCATCCCACTCCGAAAATGAGGCCCTTCAGATTTCAGTCTGCGTGGCTTACTCATAACAGCATTGATCAAGTCGTAGCTGCGAATTGGCTTCCTCCTAGCTCTAATTTTCATGGAGCAATCAAAATTTTCTCAGAGAACTTACAACTTTGGAACACTACCACGTTTGGTAACTTTTTCCACCAGAAAAAGAGACTTATGGCCAGACTTGAAGGTATCCAAAAACACCTTGAAGACATCGATTCGAACTCTCTCCGGGAGTTGAAGGAATACTTACCATTTGAATTGGAACA
This sequence comes from Erythroxylum flavicans, assembly GCA_027576715.1. Lineage (NCBI taxonomy): Eukaryota > Viridiplantae > Streptophyta > Magnoliopsida > Malpighiales > Erythroxylaceae > Erythroxylum > Erythroxylum flavicans. Next base: position 7,594 of record JANZXP010134389.1, read on the forward strand.
GGTCCTGTACCAAGAAGAACTCCTTTGGCACCAGCGATCCCGAAGCCAGTGGTTAGGTCAGGGCGACAGAAATACCAAGTTCTATCATGCAGTTACTATAGCTCGACAACAGCAAGCACGGATTAACTCCTTAAAAGATGACCAAGGGAAGGAGATTTCAGATCCAACGAGCATCAAGAGACTTGCGCAGCGGTATCTCGAGCAGTTATATATGGTCAACAGCCAGCAATCCTCATACTGGCAACTCTATGGCCATTTATCTCCCCTTACTCTCCAGGCAAATGATGACCTAGACAGTCCACTCAGTCCTGATGAAATCAAAATGGCTTTCTTCTCTATGGCTCCAAATAAGGCACCAGGATTTGATGGATTACTAGCTCTCTTCTATAAATCCCAATGGGACATCGTCGACCCTTCTCTGACCTCATTCTTACAACGCATTTTTCGGCATGAGACTTGGGAATTATAACTCAATCGCATCATTGTGGTCCTGATACCGAAGATCCCATCTCCCATTTCAATTACGCAGTTCCGTCCTATTGCTTTATGCTCAGTGCTCTACAAGGCTATTACCAAGATCATTGTTACTTGACTCAAACCTTACCTGGACGATCTGGTTTCCCCAACTCAATGCAGCTTTGTCCCAGGGCGTTTAATTACGGACAATATAATCATTACCCAAGAAGTCATCCACACCATGAGAAGAAAGACGGCTCGTAAAAGGATAATGGCTATTAAAGTAGATCTCGAGAAAGCGTACGATAGTTGTACTGGAATTTCATCTAAGATACTCTAATCAACGTAGGAGTTCCTGACTCGTTGATCAATCTTATTATGAAGTGCATTTCCTCGGTCTCTTTTCAAGTGACTTGGAATGAAGAGCTCAGTGACACCTTTAGTCTGTCCAGAGGCATTCGACAGGGTGACCCTATATCACCCTACCTGTTTGTCCTCTGTATGGAAAGACTTTGTCACTTCATTAACCACGCAGTGTCACAAAGACGATGGCGACCTATTAAACTTGGAAGAACTGGATCGTCTATCTCTCATCTATTTTTCACTGATGATCTCATCCTCTAAGCTGAAGCCTTACGGGCTCAAGTTTCAGTCATTCGGGATATTTTAGATTCTTTTTGTGCGGCTTCTAGACAACGCATTAGCCAAGGAAAACCTCGGTGTTGTTTTTCCAAAAATACTCCTCCCAGGATGTCTCGCTCCTTAAGCCGAGCATTGGGATTCAAACTAACGAAGGATCTTGGAAGATATCTTGGAGTTCCTCTTTTACACGAACTAGTCAGCAAATGTACTTATCAATACATCCTGGATAAAGTTCACCAACGATTGTCAGGCTGGTCAGCCAACCTGTTGGCTTTTGCTAGATGCATCAGGTTGGCTCAATCTGTCATAACCACCCTTCCCAGTTATACAATGCAGACAATCAGACTACCCCGTCGCCTTTGTGATGAGCTGGAGAAACTTCTAAGGCAATTTCTGTGGGGTTCGTCGAATGGAAAAAAGGGGATCCACTTAGTCAATTGGGAGGAAGTTTGCAAACTAAAAGAACTAGGGGGTCTTGGCATCCGAAAAATTCACGAGACCAATGACGCCTACCTAGCTAAACTAGGTTAGACCTTGCTTGGAAAACCGCATGCATTATGGGTCAAAGTTCTCTCTACCAAATACAACTTTGACATCACCAATATTCCTAACTCGTTCGATGTAACCGGGAGCTCAATAATCTGGAGGAGCATAAAGGAAACTTGGCACATCGTGCTTTAGGCATGAAATGGATGATTGGAGATGGCACGAAGACGCGCTTCTGGAAAGACCTTTGGATTGCAGGAGTAGGACCTCTCCTTACCCATACTACCACCCCAATCCTCGATGTTTTTACCAACCGTAGTGTCCAACAATTTGTGACCACAGATGGTATGTGGAATTGGAACGTTATTCGTAATTACCTCTCGATGTCGATTTGCCAGGCTATAGCCGGTACTTTTCCCCAAAACCCTTCCTAGGTCAGGATAAGTTAATTTGGGGGCTTTCTGATACTGGACAATTCACCATAGCTTCCACTTATTCCATGATAATGGGTCACGACGATGCCTCGCCTCATGGTATTTGGAAGGCAATCTGGCAGTGGAAGGGACCACAACACATTCGCTCCTTCCTCTGACTCCTCGCTAAAGACCGGTTACTCACCAATCAACAACACGAGCGTATACACCTCACTACGGACGACTTCTGTTATCACTGCCGAATGGTAGAATCTTCGATTCACGTAGTGCGAGACTATGCCAGAGCTCTTCAAGTGTGGCACAAATTTCCTTTGCAAATCATTGCTTCTGTAACTATTGCACATAGGTCTTATGAATGCATAAATTTCCAGTTAGTGAAAATTTTTTTTATTGATTGATCAATGTCCACCGTTCAATTTCACAGATGGGTTTCATAATGTTGTTCAAGTTAGCAAGGTTCCTATTTTGTTGGTTCCACAGACCCTGTACCAATCACTCTAAATTCAAGACAAGGATATTATTTCCTCTATAATGCACTATTGGTCAAAACCTGTTAATGTCCCAGCATCTGCCCTAACACCTCCTTCGTCGTCTTCGTCGCCTGCCCCATCTGAAATCATTAACGACTTACATAGTTGGACCATGCCTACACTTTAGCTACTTTTTGCTAATATTTTTGTTACCCTACACTCTAGCTACTTTTTGCTAATATTATTGTTTTAGCAATACCATTTTCATTTTGGTTCTTAAAGTATAGAAAAATAATATTGTTAGTTTTCTTGATATTTTAAGAGGAATATTTGTTCTACATCGGCCATCGATGGGTGTGTTTATTTTTTATTATTTTTCCCTGTTTATTTCTTATATAAAAATGAAGAAATATGTATTGATTCATCATCTCTATAACTCTTTAAAATAAGCCAAAATGATAAAATTTTGACATCATGGCATAAATGTTAATAGTTATTGAGTTGGGAAGCCCTCGTGTTAATAAATTTTGGTTGTCTTTACTTAACTAAACAGTTTAGCTTACGGACCAAATTCAACCCAAAATTTGCACTTGCATAAAAACACAGAGGTATGTAATAAATACTTACGTCGTCGATTTTGAGATGCGACATGGCTTAATAGGTGATAACATTAGATTATCTGACATAAATCTTTGCAATAATTAAGTGGAAATATCTAGTAATTGAGAATTATTGAGTGGAGTAATTGAGTGGGAGAATCCAGTATAAAAAGATTTGATCACAAACTGACATAAATTTGCTCATATCAAGCTGGTGGTTCATTTATAACTTCACATCCTTAAAACTTGAGGAGCTCGGGAAAATAGCACATTCACTATTAACATTAAATTTACCGACACAACTGACTAAATCTTAAATTTTGATTTTCCTATTAATCCACAATTTATGCTTCTATAAACATAATTTAAGAACATGAACAAACAAACAGGAGTATGCATGTCATATCAAGTCCCCTTTTTCTGGTTCTAAACAATTAAATCTTATTGTCAAGAAAACAAATGAAAAAAACCACATTGACAAAAGTTAATTCTATAGTCCACCTACTAAACTATAGTATTTCCACGTGTTTTCAATTGTTGCGTGAAGCAGAAGATTTCCAATTTATCTTCCCTTGTTTCTTTCCCTTGATATTACTTCATTTTTTCCGGAATGGGCAAGAAATGGTTTTGTGTATTTTCAGTATTAATTTTTTTATGGGTCAAGTTTAAAGTTTTTTGCATTTCTCCATCATAATTATGAATACTTCCTTTTCAATTTGAAGGCTTGATGTCAAGTTTTTTATTTACAATCCAAATGTTCAATTTCAGATAAAAACCTATCACGTTTCTATTGTCTCTATCTTCAAGATTATATTATTACTAGAAGGAATAGCTATTGCTATTAACCTTATGTTCTACCTAATCATAGGAGATATTCTGCAATGATGCTTGTGTTGGATGGTTTTTGAGAGCTAAAGGTGATAAAGTGAAGAAGGCTGTAAAGAGTTTAAGGGTTTGCCTTTCTTGGAGAGATAACATAGTGATTGGTATTGTAACAACAACCTCCATTATCATATGATTACTACCACCAAATTTTGTAGATAAGTTTTTTCTTACCCTTTTCCTGCTACTTCTCAGTCTTTTATTTTTCATAATGATTCATTTTCCTTTTTGTTCTATTGGCCACGAGTTCAAAATACAGAACAAACATTAGCTTAGAATTTATCGATCGCTCTATTTTTTGGTTACTTTTTGTTTTCTAATTCTTGCTTTTGTAATGCAAAAAACTTTATGACAGACGAATTTTCTGTTGAGCTTTGCAGAAGGAGTCGCCTATATAGCCGGTCATGATGAAGAATCAAAACCTATTTTGGTTACTTTCTAATCCACCATTTCCCTCTTATATCACTCTCTGCATTTTTTCTAACTGAAGGAAAAAAAGAAGCAGTACTTTGCATTTGTTACATATATACTTCTTCAAAGACTTTAATATTCCTTTAATCCTGTTAGTTACAAAATTTTTGTGTCAAACAAGACTATCGGAAGTTCCATTCATAAAAGTTGTTAGTGACTTTATCAACTTTTAGAGCATACCTCCATTTCCATTTCCTTTTGCTTTTTAATTCATTATATCAAAATTCTATCTTTCACTTTATTTTTTACTGATTCACACGCTTCCTCGTGTTTACTTTTGAGGTGATCGTTTTAACCATACCAAGAAACGACGAACAATTTGTACTCCTTTTTGATGCAAATATGTCCATTTCTTCCAAAATTTTGTTAATAACCTTTAAAAGTTTAGGGACATATGACACTCTTTGCTTCGGTAAAAATGCATGAGCTTAAACTCAGAGCTCGACTATATTCCCATGCAATGTCTAAATCGTCTCTTGACGTCACGTCTTCATTGTTCCATTATTACGCGTGAAAGAGTTAATGGATTTATTTATTATTAGATTTTTATTTTTTATAATGTTTCCCTTACAAAATTTCATACTGTACCAATTTTAACCTTTGGATGTTATAAAAGTGACCTTGCTTGATTTACAAATAAATGTTCTATTCGATGAATTGTTAGAACAATAGTTGCATAGAAAATTTCACGTTTTTAATAAGCTAAGTTGGATCATAGTGACATAAAATCATCTTTTTGTTTCTTCTAAAGCTGTATTCACCTCAGTAGCATATTGCACTTATATATATTCCATTATTGACCTCTATCTTGACCTTTTCAAATCTTTACATTCATGAAATATTTTGTGATCATAATACAATTAATATTATTGCCTAATTTCTTGATTTCTTGAAAACATTATAATTGGATTTAAATTAATAATTAGGTGTGGGCATAGCACTAACATTTATTTTCTTATAGTTTGTTCATCTTACCTTCTTAGGCTTTTTTAGGACTGCTTCAACTTTTATGAATCTTCTCCTACTAACACTGAGAATTGTGGGAGAGTACTACCTATGCAGGCTTTACAAGGCTTTTGTAATTGACCCACCATCTCTATTTTCTTATCTATGGAAGGTAAAATATTTATCTCACTAATTCTTTAATCTTTTAATGTCATGTCTTGTTCTCTACCAAAAATAACTGAAACTCTTTCACTTGTAGGACCTACAAGAGGCTATTATTGTTGACTTACTCTCGTTCCTTTCCTTACCTTTTGTTAATTTTCTATAGCGAGGTCTTCTACTAATTCATAAGTCAAATGTTGCTTGCTTAATACTTATGAAATATGAATTATTGCAGGGTATCTGACCATTTGTTGAGTTATTGGTAGTCATAATGGTGGTATCTTCACTGAACTTTGAAGAATCATTAGAATTCTGTGATTTTTGTAGTAACTCATGAGTCTCTTCCCTTTGATTTGAGCCTTCGTCGATCAAACCAACAACCAAGGATGGCTCATGCTCATCTTCAAGGTTTTCATTTGTTGTGTCAAAACGTTTTAACTCACTCAACCCATGGTACCTTACCTTGACTGACCAGACTGCTATGAAAATGTGGGCCACTAGTAAGTCTCCTTTGGGGTTGACACAAATCTCCCCACTCAATGCGGGGTCCATCTCTTTCACATCATCGATTGCTACAACATCATGTCGAAGCATCAACGGTTACACAAGGCCTATCAACAAAAGTTTATTCCCCTCTACTCCAATGCTGCACCATGTGACCACAAGTGAGCCAATTAAAATTAGCCATCTGCAGACTCTAAGGCCTTCTTTCCTCCAATCTCCAGCCATATTTTTTAAAAAGAACTGCAAGACTAACAAGGCTCATCAGTCTTTCTTATCATTCCTGAGATTCTACAAAAGGCCCTACAACGAAATCCTTTACCGGTCAAAAATGTGTCTGATCTTATCTCTATAGTACCGCCTCATCTCAAGCTACACTAGGTGTCGATATCACAAAGGTTCTAATCCAAGAGTTTAGACCATTAGCAACCAAAAACTTCATTGTGATTTCAGATTCAACAAAGAAGAAAAGCTTCTTTTATGTTTTCTGCTGATTTAGTAACTTACAGGTCTTTTGGTTAAGTTTGTCAGGAGGACTAAAAAAATAATACTCATGCATATGATAAGTCGCAAAAAAGTGATTTAAAATTAAGTTAAAAATTAAAATTACGATTCACATAAAAATTAAGGTAATTAGATAATCTTCACTCGATATTAAGGCCTACAATGCTAAGTTTGAATTAGCAGAAGATGATTTGCCTACACAATCATTTATATGCCAAAGAAATAACTATTAAGAAAGGATTGAAAGGAAATAATAGAATGCGCTCATTTTCTAATAAAATTCCGAATCATTTCAGTTAGTTTTTAAAATTGTAATTCGTTTCAAATTTTATTTAATTCAAAATTAATCTGTTAAATTCGAGTTTATGTACATAATATTTATTAATTATGTAGACATAAGTGAATCTTGTTGGAACATATATATGCTATCTAATGGCTTAAAAAGCTAGAGACGTGCTTATTTGGACCAAAAGAAAAATAGCTTCTTTGTAAGGAAGAGCCGTCCTTTTCTTTAAATATTCTGCGCAGGAGGATCTTAGACCTTATTTTACAAATCTTCTTATATGAATTAAATCTGCTAAACATGATTGTAATCTAATAAGGGAGAATTTTAGCAACATCATAATAATGATTTTGCATGTAAAAAGAATATTTTATTCTTTTGTTACATAAAATGTTGTTAATTTTGTTAAAAAAGGTTTACTTACATGCAAGGGTTATAAAAAGTAAAATTTACTTAATTTTGTGATATTAACTCAAATTTAAAAAGTGACGCTAAAGTACCCTAACTTTTGATTTTGGGAAAATTGTCCAATATTAAATTTTTTTAATATAAATAACATAATGGGTGACGTCATATTAGTATTTTTGTTAAATGGCTACTATAATCATCGAAAACAACTTCTCTATCAGGTAGGGATAAAGTTGTATACTACTGGACCACTCAAATCTCGCACGTCAATAGGACTCCTATTGAGTACTATTGTTGTTGTTGTTAACTACTACAATAAGTCATATATTGTATTTTTACTACTTATAAAATTTATTATCTAATAAAATAAAAATATCAAACACCTTTAAAATTTTGGGCATTCCTCAATATGTTTTACTTCATAATTGTTTTATATAATAAAACTTTTAAAGTTCTTATAACTTATAAATATAATAAAAATATATTTAATTAATTCAAATAGTATTTATTGGTTGACTAATTAAAATATAATAAATTGATTGATTGGTAAAAATATAGTTAACACATATATAAAATATAATTAATTAAT
>JANZXP010134426.1:0-15419 GCA_027576715.1 Erythroxylum flavicans
TTCCTTCTTCTTTCTCCTTTTTCTTTCTTTCTTTCTTCTTCCCTTTCTTTCTCCTTCTCTCCTTCTAGTCTCTTCCACGACACTCTCCTTCCTTTCTTTCTTCTCCTCTCTTCTTTGTCTTATTAACTTAAGACAAAAATTTTTAATTTTCCAATTTTGCCCTTCCTTATAAAAGAAATTTCCTACTAACTCCTTCATTTTATTTTAATGCTTTTCTTTTTAATTCATACCACCATATAAAATTCATAATATACTATATTAAATTCCAAAAAATTCTAATTCATAAGTTCTAATTTATTTTCATTCTTGATAATTTAATAAAATAAATAAAATAAAATATAAATATAAAAATCCTAAGAAAACGGGATCCAACAATTTCGGCCTCTATCTCCTTTTCCTCCTTTTCCATAGTTTCAAACTTCATACCACCCCCTCTCATCATCTTCTTCGTAACCAACAACTTCTTCTTCATAGTTTTGGGGATTTTGAGCTGTAGTTGAAGCTCTTTCTCTTGGTGCATTATTAACTGAAAAATCTTGCAAAGCTCTGATCAATCTATCTTGTCTTTCAAACTTGTCACTGACATCTCTAAACATGTTCTCTATCTATAGAAACTGATTTTGTATAGCTACTAAAGTAAAGAAAGTCTTATTTTGTTATTCATTGTCACTTCATTTTCCTTCACTAGACTTCCCATCACCATTACCATCCCTATCATTTAACTTAGACATGGTGTAAACCTGCAAGAAAATGTTAGAAAGGACCTCACAATCACTCCCTCACGTGTTTCCTCGTGTTTCCTTAAATCAGATTGTACACTTATGCTTTCACACAATATTAATCGCTTTTCACTATATAAGCTAACCCTCTTTCCTTTTACCTCTCAAGTGATGTCTTTAAAGCTACTTTTCAGAAACTAATTCAATAAAACTAAGCAAACAGTAATCAACACAAATTAATTGGAAAGAACAAGTAAATCCTAACAAGAAACGAAATAAGAACAATTCTAGAAGCAAAATAATGCATAGACAGAAATAAAATAGTATGCTAATACACGGATGGAAAAGATGTGTATGCAATGATTTTTGTTTATAATTGAACAATATGAATGCAAGATTGTCCAATTTAATGTAATGGAAGCAAAGAAAGGCACAAACAAGAAAGTAAACTAAGAATCAAAGAAAGACACTCAATATATTATAAAACTCAACAAAACCCTGGAGCTCAAAGAACAAATTTCAAATCTGCCCAAGGTTTAAAATAGGTAACTCAATGTATTTTTCAATGGTTTTTTTCTCTTTTTTTGCTACGGTTCACTTTTTTGGGTAATGATAACCCTTTTTTCTGTTTTTTCTTCCGATATTGTTCAGTTTTTGGGCACTGTGTCACGGGTACTATACGAATACTGTTCACAGGTACGGTTACTATTTACAAGTACATATGATACTATTCACCGGCATGGACGGTACTGTTCACCGGTACGAATGGTACTGTTCACACATTTTTTTTAAGAATCAAATAAGAAAAACACAATAAAGATACGTATGAGTTCAATAGAATTAAGCCAAAGCTCTGATACCGGGATGATATGGAAACCCAAGAAAACAAGGTTCTTGAAACCCCCTAATCCTATTGAATCAAAACCCTAATCTTTCTATTCCAAGAACATGCTAGTTCAAACCCCAAATCATAAGTTTGAGACCTAATCCCAAAGAAATCAGAAATCAATTTACGTTGTAAGTACTTACTTATTGAAGCAAATCAATTTCTTGAAGTAACCATGAAGACAATCATGCCTTACTTGAAGAACTCAATTCCGAAATTTTATTTAATATTCAAATCTAGGGTTTCAAAGATATAATAAGGTATAAATACCTTGACCAAGTCCTAACCCTAACAGGAATGGGTTTGCAAGCCCATTTAATGAAAACTAGGCTAATCCTAACAAATCTAGGAGCATCTAGCCCATTGAACATAATCGGATCCAAGTCCTTTTAGGAATGGGCTAACACATTAAAATAAATAAGTCTCAAAATAACCCAGACAAACAAAGCACATGCTACTAACTAAAAAACAACCCATAAATAAGTCCTTGGGCCTAAAATAAGAGATAATAAATAATAAGCCCAAATTATCAAAAATAGGTATAAATGATTAAGTGTTAGCCTCTTCCAACGCCTCCTCTAATAAAGTCACAAGTTTGGGTGTGCTTAGGTGTTCCTCTATGGATGTTTCGGCCTCCTCATGTACTTAACTTGTGATTTGGGCTTGAACAAAAGCTTGAATTGCTTGTTTAAGCCTTGAAGCTTGTTGCGTTGTAATTGGACCACTTGGCATGTGTAGCTTGTCAGATTGATGTGTAAGGCATGGAACTCCATTGCGAAGGCTGGTTATATCAAGTCCTTCCTTCTTAAAATTCTTAGTCTTTAGTTTGAGTTTCTTTCCAGCTCCTTGACCCACTACTTTAATAGAATGAACTCCTTATTTCTTTATTCTTACTTCCTCCTGAATAAGATTACTGGATAATTCATCAATATTCCAATTAAAATTAAATGTGTTATTATTGATGTAGAACGATCCATATTCAGTAGGAAGTGAGTTCAAGATAAACTACACTAAGAAGGAGTCTTCCACAAGTATACCCTGCATATTAAGTCTTGCTACAATACTAGTCATATCAAAGACATGTTGCTACATACTCTTTGACCTGTCAAACTTTATGGTCGTGAGTTCAGCCATAAGTGTCCCTACAAATGCCTTATCGATATAACAGAACTTATCTTCCACAAGCTTAAGAAAATATTTAGCATTCTGATTTTCATTACTAGGAAGAGTAGACTTAATATTGTTGGCAATTGTCATTCGCATAAAGTTCAAGCATAGCCTGTTAGACCTTGCCCATGCCTTATAGTGTGCCTTTTCAGCCTCTGGACCAGTATCATTAAGGTCATCAGGCTTATCCTCTAATAGCGCCAACTTAAGATCTAAAGCATCTAAATGAAAAGTGACTTGTTCGCTCTATTTTCACACCAATGACTAAGGTAACAAAAGAAGCTTGAGAGTAAAGGCTAATAACTGCAAACATATAAACACTCACTAATTATCATATTCAAACAAGAAGCACATATATTAAATATATTGTAGGTTTCCTTTGGGTAATATAACAATACATATTATCACCATCATTGCTATTTGAACTTTATAAGAAAATTAAATAAACTTCATCAAATACATCTATCATATTTGGATAACTATTCATATGTAACAAGATTATATCAATTTTGTCCTTTATATTTATTAGTTATAGAACATTGATTTACCTTTGGATAAAGTTCTTAATTTCTATTAACTAATAAAATTTTCATAATAGCATTTCATAAAATACACAAATTATATGACCACACATTAAAAATTTAATTTAGCCTCTTTAATGACTAACAAATTAATTTTAATCTTACTATCATATATATAAAATAATCATAATCATAATCATAATTATAAGATGAAACTAAAATTAAAATTTTGCTTATAGGTAAAAAATATCATTAATATGACCAAAAAGTAAGAAATCAAAACTTTAAAAAACAATTCATTCGTATCAAAACTTTATAGGTCAAAATTGTAATTTTCTATTCAAAATCTAATTCCAGATGTTATGAAAGTAGAAACAATACACAGTAACTTTCCAGAATTGAAAAAATCCCCAAAAACACATATTTTTTACTTTTATAGTCAAAATTGACAGCTCCACACTCAATATCAAATCCCCAAAACCAGAGAAATAAAGAAACGTACATATGGTTATGTTTCCTTATTAGCAAATAGTACCTTGGAAAATTTTCTTTAACATTCTAATTTACTACATGACAGATGCATCGTACTAAGAGATGTTAAGAAACACATTACATAAAGCAAATCAAAGAAAGCAACTTTAAGGGTGTGAGCCCCTCTCTTATTATTTCCAAACTTCTAATTGATTATTGCAAAAGGGTGTCCACCGAGCCAAAACCCTAGATCCATTCCATGTAATACTTCTCTTGGTTTCTTTAGTTCTTTTAAAATAAACAACGAAGAGAGGACAACACAACATACACCAACATAATGATTAATGACTTCCAAATCAAAAGACATAATAAGTAACACATATACATAAGCTCATCTTCATCGGCATCATCATGGTAGATAAACTCTTTTTTTCTTTTTTTAAGGAAAAATTATTATTTATACAAATCCTTAAAATCATAAGTTTTATAAACATTAATATAATTGAAACAATCATCAAATTAATAATCTAAGGATTATTATCTATTCAAAATCTATGGCTCTGATACCACGTGTAAGTTTTTCATTCTTAATATTCAAACGTTAAAGACATAAATAATACATAAATCATGAATCACACGTAAATTATTCATGCCCATTCAGATATTGAATATAATAATAATCACATAGATGAAGAGAATAAATCACTTACCTGGAGTGAAATTCTTCATGATGTAGAGAGAAAGCTTTCAACGATTACAAAATAGTTTCTCTCTCTTAACCTTCTTTGTATATGATAGCTTGATGGATAGCCCAATACACAAGTACCTACCTTCTATATTTGTTTTATCTGTACTTAATTAGAATTGAGAGATGACTAGTTTATATACAGTTTCATGTTAACATTAAATTTTATATGTCTATCAAGTACTAAATTAAAAGTTAAAATTTAATATACTATTAAATTAAGAAAAACCCTAAACTAAGTTTAATATGGGCTTACAAAAAATATGGGTCATAAAATTAGGCCATATATTTCTTACATTTGTAGCATCTCTTTCAAAGTTAAATATAAGATTCCAAAATTTGAACTAAGAAAATAAGGTTTACGAATGAGAAATGTCTAAAAATGCATTTTAAACTCAATATTTAGAATAGAATACAAAACAATTTTTAATATCTCAAAGCATTCAAATTGAATCTCAATATTTTTGCAAAATATTCAAAACAAGCCTTAAATGAATTAAAATTTTAGCAGAATTAACTCTCTATGAATTACTCTTTTATTTTTAAAATAAGAAGTGAACCTTACTATTACATAACAAGTGAGATTTACTGTCTAAAATATATAACAGCGGCTCTCACTGTCACTTTGTTAGTAGGATCTATTGAAATTTATAATGCTATGTGAAAGTGAGACCTATTTTTGATTAAAAATGCAAAAATAATGTCATGTCAACATTGATATGATATTTAATTAATAGAGAGTTAACCTCATCAAATTTTCGTCCATTTAGGGTCTGTTATAAATGTTTTGAAACATTATAGTTCAATTTGAATACTTCAAAACGTTAAGTTCATGTTGTATTATATTGTAAACATTGAGGTCCAAAATGCATTTTTAGCCCATAAGAAATCTTGAAACTTAAAATTTTGTAAAGTTAAGTTTCAAGTTTTAGTATGAAAACTTTTTAATAGCTATCAAAAATACCTATATCTATGCCTTTATGTTAAATTTTTGCTAATTTATATGCAAGTAGAAGTCCTAACATTTAAAGGTTTAATTACTAAAAGAATTTATCAATTTTGATGAGAAATATAAGTTTTAAAACTAATATTATTTTTCTTAAAAATTTATGTCTATCTTTAAGTGATCATAACATATGTGCTAAAGTTAATTAGAAGAATATTTGCTTACTAAAGTGTGAAGAAAGGTTTCAAATTCACTTTATCCTAAAGGTGAATAAAGTTTTGCTTGTAACGAGATTGAGCAGAATCCTTGATAATAAAGAGTCATTGTAGGTAAAATAGCTTTATGGACATTATCTAATGGAGAAGAATTTCTGGACTCTCAAGGGCGAGAAAGATTCATCATGAATAATGTTGTAGTTGGTGAAAATAAGGGACAACTTACAATCCTCCATCAAAGTTAGGATTGGATTTAGAGATAATACATGTTTATGTTTTGATAATTGGAATGAGATAGGCCCTTTTTACCCCATTCCTAATTATTAAAACTTAAGATTGCTTTTATCTTGAACATGCCAAAGTCAAATTACTCATTAATGGAAGTGATTGATGTTGTAATAATAGAAGTTGTGAAATTTTCTTTACAAGCTTTCTCCCTTACCAACCTATTCCCAACAATGAGGACAAGGTTATTTAGGTGAGACATTCCTCTGAAACTTTCCCCAACAAAATTATAAAAAAACTTGTTTAGGATCTATGCTCCAAGAACAAATTTGTTCAATATAGTCTGGTGTAAATTTATCTCTGTTAAAATCTCTTTTATCCAGTGGCTAGTAGTGAGAAAGAAGTTAAGCACCTTGGACATAATCTTCTACCTACAATCCTTTCTGTAAGCCTTGCTTGGTGATTTTAGAGACTATTAATCATCTATTTTTTAATTGTTCCTATTTTAATAGTATTTGGCAAAGCTTTAAATATTTTTGCAACCATTTCTGCTATAAAAAATTAGTGGGAAAGAATTATTCAGTAGGCTATTACACCTCATTATCTTAGTAGGGATGACTTCTCCATATTCAAGATTACATTTTGCTGCATAATTTACACAATTTAGTAGGAAAGAAATGTTAGGATTTTTAGATATTAACAACTTGACTTGCATTCTGCTATCAAGAGGAATCTAATTAAGATAAGGGAAATGACAACGATAAGGATCAAAGGCCTCAAATTTTTACAAGAAATTTCCCTTAAATTGAATCTTTAAACAATGGTGGCTGATTCAACATAATTGATACTTAGAACATTAACTGTGGACTCTTTTCCTTATTTTTTTAGCTTCTAAATGCTTAAGCTCCTATTTTGTTTTTAGGCTTATGTTATTGAGGTAGAACTAAACTATAACCTTATATGAAGTTGGAACATAAGGCTTAGTCTATTATAATACTATATTCTTTTGATTTCTAAAAAAATGATATCAAAATATTATGTTAACATATATTAAGGTGTCTAGTATAATCATATTTCATCATATTAGATGAGATAATGAATTCGTCATTGTTTGAACTTTATTCTCATATCACCTTAAATGTCTAAATTCTAAAAATTATTGATAGGGTCTTCAAATAATTTTGAATCTTAATATTGGTTCCTATGTCATCTATAATTAATGAATCAGTGATAACTCTTTTTATATAACTGATGTACCATTTCACATAGATCATAATATTACTTAAAGTCTAAGTCAGTCCCCCTAAATAAGTGTAACCCCAAAATAACCTCTAACCAAATCCCTAAATGAAATCCCAAAATAATGTTTAAAATAAATCTTAAATGCTAAAAATTATTAATATAAAATTTTACAAATCCCAAACTAATTAATTCCTTAAAAATTATAAAGCTCATACCCTAAATTAGAAAACCTCGCACTTTCATCAAAATCCCTATCTTTTGAAGCCAAAAGTTCCTTCATGCCTTACTAAAATATGAACTTCACTCATAAATCTAGTAGTATATAATTAAAGGATAGATGTATATTACGATTGAAGTTTTTTGGACAATCTACAACAATAAACTTCACAAGCGAGAATCCGAAATACCAAGACCCATATGAATATTGAAACCAAATCAAAATTGGAGTATACCTTTATGCAACAAAAATAGGGAGAGGAGCTGGTAACGTTAGGAGCAGCACGTTAAATGCCGCGCCTCTATCGGTATCCACACATTTGTAAGACTGAATACCCCACTTTGATGTGCTAGCACCAATCTCGTCCCTCTCTCTCTTTCTCTCTAGAGGAAGACGTCCATTAGGGTTATTTTTGATCTAATAAAACTCTTCTATCTCTTATCACCCCATATATCCATATATATCTATATATATAGGAAAATCCTAAAACCCAAAGCCTAAATCTGAATTAGACCTATTGATTGTTCACTTTGCTTAGTGTATGACCCTATAGGCTTATTTAATATTAGCAACAAACCCAAACTTCCTTTAGATACACAAGTTAAAAGAGGCCTGTAGCAAGACATTATAACTACCCAAAATTAAATAAGGTAAGAATACGACACTAACTGAATCACAACTGATAAATTAGAGTACATCGTATAATTGGTTCGCAGGGCATGCACTAACATATTATACATACGATAAACATATGAAAAAGAATACTTCAAGGATTTTGTTATTTTTAAAAGCCTTGGGATTATTTGGAGCGCAGGGCATGCACTAACATATTATACGTACGATAAACATTTCAAAAAGAATACTTCAAGGATTTTGTTATTTTTAAAAGCCTAGGGACTGTTTGGAGCACTATTTGCTAGTAAAAGACCTTTGTGCTACTTCTATTATCCTAGTTGTTAACCTTGTTTAAGGTTATCTTTGTATTGTTATTACTACCATTCTAGTTAGTCTTACTTTGTGGAGACCATTGTGTTATTACTACCATTCTTGATGGTCCTTATTTGGGGGGGATATTTAGGTAGATATTGCCCTTAAGTGTGCATATCTTTGTTTTTAATCTCTTACAGCAATGGGTGACTATGAAAAATACACATTGCAGTAGGTAAATACATAAATTAAATAATAAATAAAAATTGATTATTAATTGTATACCTGTTATGTAAGGCATTACTCAATATTTGACTATAAGGTATCCTTAAATATATACTTCTTTTTGTTGTGTACTTGAGTAAACATAATTGGTATGACATCCTTTCACTCTTTGATATCTTTCTAGTTTTTAAGGTTTTTCTTTCATCCCTTCATTATAAATCTATAAGCCTTTTTATATATACCTTTATAGTAGCATTCAGAAACATAATGCTCGTACACTTCTTCCTTGTAATTAACAGTAGTAATGGCATGATAAAAATAAATCTCACCCAAGTTTAAAAGTATCCTTAGTTTCAAAGTATTTTGATCAACTCCATATTTTTAATGGCTTGAACAACCCCACATTCTTCAATTACTTCAATACTCTCATATTCTTTAATATTTTCAATAGCTCAAAACCATGAGGCCCATTCAATTTACATTTGTATACAATTCTTTTATACAACCCTCTACCTACTTCATTTATGTACACCTTAATACTCATTTCACTTTTTACTTAAGATATTAAAAATATAAACTCAGACTCATTATCAACAACATACAAAGAACACTCTCCATCCCTTTGTTGCATATAAATAAATCTCTTCCGCATTAACCCACAAGTTAAATCAATAATTTACAATAACTCATCATATTCTATTAGCTACTCAATCTTTAATCCTCTTTCATGCCGACAAAGTTTGTCAGAATACTATTTCCATGACATATAAATATTATAACACAAGTATATCAGAAAAATTGATAAACTATATACTATACCCACTCTTTGTCCCTTAAACTAATCACACTTTATATTCTTTATTTACCTCATATATACAAAATATAGTATATTGATGTCTAAAGGTAATTTAAAATTTTTATTATCCTCAGTTTCTTCAAGTCTATAATATCAAATTTTGGTACACAAAATAATCATATAAATATAAACAAATCATAATGAAAGCTAATGAAATTATGCTTTTTTCTAACAAAGCTTATAATATGCACATACAAATCCAATGTTACATAGACAAGTTCAAATATTTCTAGAGAAAAACATAAAAAATTTTAACTTTGCACAGAAAATACCTTAAATTTGCTTATTCTCTATGGTTGGTTTTTGATGTGCACTCTTGCGTGCTATTCTACATCTTCACTTCTGTCAATATAGAGAGGGTGACTTCTAAGGATTTTGCTCCCTTTCAAATTAATAGCTTCACATATGACATAAGGAAGACAATAATTCCATGGATTTCTTTTCTTTTCACCTATTGATTTCTCTTCCTTTTAATAACTACTGTTGATTTGTCTTTACAGCTATTACTGACTTTTCTCTATCACTCTTTAATATTGATTATATCCCTTCATCCACTACGAATTTCTATAAAATAAAAAATCTAGATTAAGAATGAGTTTTTTGGTTTGTACTCTAACTTCTACTTTCTCATTTGTGATTCTTTACATTTATTTAGGGTTTGAAGTTTGTTCTTCTGAATCAAATTGTGGATTCAATAAATTTAAGGATTGGATAATTTTAATATTTAAGGATTCATCTAGGATTTAGTTTAAGTTTTTGGGTATTGAAGGGATTGACTTGACCTTTACGTAATATTATTATTCAAGTCATAGTTTATGTTATGCAATTGTTGATTCAACACTCCTATAAAAAATGATTGACAAAGGCACTAACATTAAAATTTCCAAATTATTTAGACACCCAATTAGTGATTCTTAAAATTTAGACACTTAAAATGTTATTAGAACATAATTTAAGCTTTAACAAAATCATTATCCCTAAATTAAATATATGGATTAACATAATTACAAAAGATTAAATGCCAAATTTATACATTTTCATTAAAATATAATTATAATTTGAGTCCTAACATTTTGATAACATTCAACACAAAACTTAGTGCTTACAAAATATTCAAAATAAATCCTTAGTGATCGAAAAATTAGATAAAAGTAAGTTTTGTCTATTATATATCATATCAGTACTGACGTGGTATATATTTTATATTGTTTGTCTAACACGAGTCCCACTATTTCACGTGGATGACATATGTCACTAGAGGGTCCACAAGTTAAATTTAAGTTAATCTTCTGTAATTTGCAATTTTAATAAAAAAGAACTAAACTAATTTAATTACAATCGACCGTAATTAACTAAGTAACATAATTATTTACTTAAATTCAAATAAAAATAAGCAAGTTTCCAAAAACCTTAACTTGAAGCTTGGCCTCTTCTCTTTACTGATCTCTTTTTCGGTGACTAGATTAAGACACGTGTGACCAATTCATTTTACTCATTCTTCTTTGTAGTTGGTAATGTGTTTTGCTACACTGTTGGATCCTACTTTCATTTATATAACATCTTCCCTTTCACAAAAACTAAAGCATGTGATGTCTAATGTACTAACTACATACTTAGTTTAGACAAATTATGATAAAAAAAAGTTAGGGTGAATGAGCATGTCAATCTATGGAAGATAAACCTTGAAGGTGAAGTTTATGAGTTGTGGAAAATTGTTGGTAAACTTTGATTACTGTTTTCCTTTTTTTTTGTCTCTCTCTCTCTCTCTCTAATACCTTTTAGCTTTCTTAAGATCGTACTTATTCCTCAATTGTGCCTTTTCCAAGCAAATATGGTTGGACATACTCAATAGGTACGATGTTAACTGTCCAGTTAGTAATTGGAAAGATATGGTAACATAAACTATTAAACCTCATAAACTGAAGGGGAGAGGTAACACCTCATCGCAGCAATTAGACCATCTGCAGTCACCAAATTAATGGTGTACTTGTAGTCATTTCATTTGAATTACAAATACTTATTATGTACAATTTAATGTTTTTATTATCAATTAAGATAATTTAAACTTTATATCATCAATCAACTTTCTATTTAAACATATTAAATGTATAAACAAATCAAATTATTATGCATAGATAATTCATAACTATTTAAATTATACATCTACCATAAGATCTTCAAATAAAATTTAATGACGATAAATTTTTTTAAAAAAATTTTGGTTAATCGATGAAACAACATATGTGCGTCAATAAAATCAATTTTATTTACCGACAAAAAATAGCAACCCATCGATAATATTGACATTAAGTCACAGACGAAATAACCAATTCTGTCACCAAATTTATTGACAAGATTTGCCATAGAATAACCATCAGTATACTTTCCGATAGAACAAACAAAACCATCAGTAATGTTGTAATAAAATTACTGTCAAAATAAAAAATACTGTCTGTAAATCTGCCAATAGAAAAATATTACTGTCGGTAATTTACCGGGAGTAGACCGCACAAACAACCATCGATATATTTACCAACAGTACAAACATTATGTTATTCGCTGAAATTATTACCTACGGCCGTTTCTACGATGTCTCTATTTGTCGGTAAATTCTATCGCTAACCTAGCTTACCAAAGGAATTCTGTCAGTAATGTCTGTCGCTAAACGACATTTTTCTTGTAGTGAATAGATTTAAACATAAGGTAATGTATACAACCTCATGTAATGCATTTCATAGGAAATGGAAGGGACACGACATTTTGGCATGATAACTGGCATCTAAAGGGCCACTATAAATCACTCCACACTACCAAGTTCTAAAAGGATTAATTCCTGATAACACTAAGGTGCACATGCTAATAAAAAATTAAAATTGTACCTAGCATTTTTGTTCAAATAGAGGCACTGGCAGTGTCATGAATAGTCTGCCACAATACCAGCGTAATCTGTCATAAGCAGATTCATTACAACGGGAGCTACATAACACTAAAAGTTTTTCTACTGAAACTTATAGAAGGTCTTTATTAAGACCCTTGATTAAATTTCAACTCCATAAACTCATTTGTGACTTAAAGATTGTTCTAGTTCACACCTTTATATTATGGTTAGTAGCATTACAAAGGCTAAAAACTAGAGATAGACTAAAGTATCAAGTATCAGAAACAAAATGTCACTTTGTGCAAACTATTTGGAGACCCTTGAACACTTATACTTTAAATATGTATATGCTAATCAATTGTGGAGATAGTTTATGAAGGTTTTCAATTTGCAAGAAAATAACCAAACTTGGATGAACACTTTTAAAAGGTCTAATAGCTTAAGATGCAATGTGAGAGTGATCAAAAACTATTCAAAACAAGCTTTTCTATGCTAGTATACTATATTTAGAGAATGAGGAATGCTAAATTGTTCGGAGAGTCTAATGACATTATAGATTACAATTGGACGGGGTTCTTCACTAAGCTCAGGTTGACTGCTATGATATATTTATATGGAGAATTTATGACAGTAGTTCTTAAAACGAGATTGAATATGCATAATTGTAATGTTGGAAGTTGTATTCTCACTAGAACTAAAGGGAACTTCTATTTGTAAAGAATGTTGTAATTCCATTTGATGTGGAGCAATTGTTTTGTAATTTCCTGATACTATTTCTATTTATGAAATTATTTACTTTTAAGAATGTTTTTTGATGACTTTTTATTTAATTTAAATTTTGAATGAAGCTAGAAATAATATTCTAGTATAGTTATTACAACTTCTTCATTCATTCATTTTTTTTGAAACTGCAATGGAATCTTTTTTAGGAGTGAAATTGCATAAATTGAGTTATATTTTTTATTTTATCTATTAATGTGTTTAGGTTAAGTTAGCTTTTTTCTTCATTTGTCAATTCTTTCTAGCATAAAAATTAACTTCCAATTCTCTCTAGCATTTGGATATTGTTTATTGATCTATGAATGGATAGTGAGTTATAGTTAGATTTTTATACTTATTAATGTTCTTTATGGTTTATTTTCCTCTGTTATCAATGACTTAGCTTGGATCAATATTATTTTATTCTTTTTAGTTAACTTTGATATGATAAATTATTATAATGATTAAATTTTGTTAATAACATTTTACGTTCTAGTTTAATATTTGTAATTTCTTTCCTTTGTAGGTTATAGATTATGAAAAGATATATAGAGGCTTTTACAAAATAGAGGTTGAGGAAAGATCTACACTATAGAAAGAAGAGTACAAATGTTTCTTCAATATTAAAAGAGGCTACCCACAAGGAGCCTGAGCATTAGGGACCCCTATTGGGGTTATTCTAACTAATGATCCACCAATGGAATAGCTTGACCATCCATTTCTATAGTTCATAATGACCTTAGCTGGATGTGGTATTAGAAGAAGAAATTTAAGGACCCAAGATTTATATATTGTAAAATGCTCATGGATCTTGGTGTAGAGCTGATTGATTGCATTTGATGATTGATTGCAAATTTTAAAATTCAAAAATGAGTAAACATAAGTTAGTTTCAGAGTTTATATGTAGGTTAAGTTAGATGACCAAAATATTGCATAAGATGATGAATTTATGATCCAGGTCAAATTAGGGGCACTTTAGCTACATATAGTTCACTATATAGGTTGGTTTGTTGGTTTGTATAAGGAGGAATGATAGATGCATAATTGATTATAATTTTACCTCATATTTGATGTGTGTTTTCTTGATATTTTATACTTTTGTTGTATATTTGGTACTTAATATGCTTTAAGTGTGTTTATAGGTTATAATTGCCTTTAAAGACTTTAATGAGAAGAATTTAGATGAAAATACAACATAAAATGAAGACTAAAGCATAAAAGTGATGCATGGATGTACATGCCGTGTACTTTTTTCAAGTCGCGCAAAATCACAATTTTCAGTATTTTTGGACATACACAGTCGTGTGCTAGACCATGTAAGTCCCAGAAACCCTAAATTCCAATTAAAAAATGATATGTTCGGTGGCAATTGAGAGGAGTATCCTTGAGACTATTATAAATGTAGAGAACATCTAGAAGGGATGATATTAATCCAGGAACGTGGGAAAAATGAAGAATCATCGAAAGATCCAATAGAATACAAGATTGAACCTCTATTTTATAAGAACATTTGATAGGAGATATAGGGAGATTTAGAATTATGAATTTTGTCCTTTTTTTCTTTCAGTTTATGTTTGATTTCATTTTCTATCATGTATAAGTAAACATCTTATTAGTATT
The DNA here is from genome assembly GCA_027576715.1 of Erythroxylum flavicans. Lineage (NCBI taxonomy): Eukaryota > Viridiplantae > Streptophyta > Magnoliopsida > Malpighiales > Erythroxylaceae > Erythroxylum > Erythroxylum flavicans. The sequence goes on from JANZXP010134426.1 coordinate 14,620, forward strand.
TAAGTTAAATGAACTTAAAGGACCCATCCTAGAGTTCCCCTTCCAGAACCTGAGTGAAACCTTCCCGACGAACTCACTGTAGCCCTTCAATCAATATCTAACTCAACCGAAGGGTTCTCGCAAAGCCAAAACATTCATCTGTTAGAAACCTTTTAAAATTAAAAGCATGGAAAATAGTCCCTTTTTTTCAATGATTTTACTATCAAAAATTTTGGCAGCATAACGGCTGAATTTTAACCTTCCCAAAATTTTTAAAAACTTGTATAAAATATTTTAAAACACTTCTTATTTTATATACCATATCAACTTCTGGAATGGGGCCTCAGGTAACCATATAATTTTCAACATTTTAAAAACATCATTAAGGATCAAAGCCCTCATAGTTCATTAAAAAAAAGAGATTTACAATTCCAAAGATGTTTACATGATCACACTTTTAAACCGTTTCTGAAAATACTTGACGACATATATATATACAAGCAATGTTAGACCCCGTTGTCAGAGTCTAACTCCTACTTGCTCTGATACCATAAAAATTGTCCGACCCCGCTTCCGGAGTCTGACTCAGTCTTGCTTGCTCTGATACCACAGCTGTTAGACCTCGCTTTCTGGAGTCTAACTCTTTCATGCATGCATATTTTCTTAATACATAAGTTATCTTCCAAAGAGAACACCTTGACCATGATCGAATTTTCTTCTCAAAACTTCCCTTCTCTAGTTTTGGTTCAGCTCTTAGAATAATCGACTAGTCCACTCCTACCTGTCAACCTGAATCCCTTAATGATCAGCGTGGGTGAGTC
>JANZXP010134447.1:0-15419 GCA_027576715.1 Erythroxylum flavicans
GGATCATCTTCCTTCTTTCATCACTAAAACTGAAATTGACATGTCATTTTAGGTTATTGGTCTTTTCATATAGCCATTTTAAAACAAATGGGAAGAGTCTCATTTAATGGCTTCTTTATGTTTGATTAAAGAATGAAGTGATGCATTGGATGCTCTCCACTTCTTTCTTTTCATGCATAACCGAAATTGACAAGGTTTAAGAGACGTGTTCTTGCATTTTTTGGACTCTCTCTCCTTTCTTGCATGTGTTAGTTGAAATTTGCATTAGAGGTGTCCCATCTTTGACTTCTTTCTTCTAAGAAAAATCTCCTCTAAATATTTCTTCTCCTTTCCCACCAAAGGATCTTGTTAACCAAGTTATCCTAGAAGAACAAGTGGTGGATCGGATTGGTTGAGGATATACCAATAAGAAGAGGATACATTGACACAAGAAAGAATTTAAAAGCAAGGTCAAAGAAGGAGAGGATAACACAGCGAAGAGTTAAAGTTGTAGCAAAAGGAGTCGGTAATATAATCTCCATCTTATTCTTATGATAATTATTTTCCATATACCGTCTCATGTATGGCTTGGCATGTTGATTTGGTTATCTTGCTTCCGCTATGTTTTGATTTCTAAAAAGTTTTGAAATCTACCGTTTTAGCTAAATCTTGCATGTTTTATTTTCCGATCTAACAATTGGTGTCAAAGCCATTTTTACTATGCATAATTTTAGTTCCTATATGTGATGCATGGGTTGGCAATTAATTTTTGTATGCTGCATATTTTTATTTAATAGAAATATATATGGTGTATGTTTTGCTCTTTTGGTTGTCCATAGAATTTATATTTACCATGTAAGATTTCTTCATTTCGTTTGTAACAAAGAGGGTGGTCTATCATCACCATGTTTCCTCCTTGGCTTCATTTTTCTGTTCATTTTGAGTTTGTAATGTTCAAATTGATGTAATGATGAAAATGAAGCAGCCATGGATTGAAGAAATGAAAAGGTAATGGTTTCGATGTATCCTTTTGTGTATTGGCATAGTTTAGGTTTTGTGAAAACCAAAATGCTGGAATTTTGCTTCAATGAATCAAGTTTTGGTTTTTATGTAAAAACAAGTGCTGGATATTTGTTTCAATGAATCAAGTTTCGATTTTGATAAAAAAGACAAAGTGCTGGTTTTTGTTTTAATGGAACAATTTTCAGTTTTAATGAAAACAAGTACTGTTTTTGTTTTTTATGACAAAGATTCGGATTTATGAAAATCTAGTGCTGGATTTTTTGTTTTCAAAGTAACAAAATTCGGTTTTATAAAATGCCATTACACATTTTTACTAAAGGGGTCGGGTCATATGAGCGAAGAGTTCGAAGAGGAAGATCCAAGTCCAAGGAGATTATTTTGGGCCTAAAAGCCTTGTAATTTTTTTTAATGTTCTAGGATGGATAATCAAAAGTGGCTTATTAGTTCATGTGATGAAGGGATAAATGAATGCAAATAATATGTGATATTATTTGATTGCATGTCATTTAGGAAATTGCCAACCCTAGGCTTTGCCATGCATTCATTATGTAAGAGATATATAATGAAACAATATAGGATGGTTAATAAATTGCATATAGACAAGTTGGTTTTTAAAACTTAAAGCCTAAAAAGATTGAATGGGAAAGGTGCTCATGTGAGAGTCCACGGTCTCCAAATGATGGCCCATTTGGTAGCACTTGTGACCTCCCAACAAGGTATGATTTGTAGGTACGTTTAGTGGATGAATTAAATGGTTATACACTCAACATAGTTTATCAAATAACTTGCTCACCGTAGCTCTGTTGATAAATGTATGGACCAAATTATGACACTTTTCAAGAAGTTAGGCATGAAGATGCTTGGTAGCCTTTTGAGTGGGAGGGTCCCAGTTTTTCTTTTAATAGATAAGATGGCCACCGTCACTTAGTCTATTATAGATAAGAAAAATTACTGTCGTATAAAGATTTAATTGTTTTTTAAGTTTTGTTAAATCCATCATCATGCATACATGCATCATGATTTTATACTAAGTTCCAATATTGTTGACTAGTTTACTTACTCTTTAATAATTTATATTTTCATACATATTCAGAACAAAATGAATCCACTTACTTTGCTCTTGACTAATAACAAATTCAAAAACGGAGAGAATTTTAATGAATGGAGACATAACCTAGACATTGTTCTTTAATATGAACGAATTTCATGGGTATTAACTGAGAATGAGCCTACACCTCTAGGTGCAAATTCAAGTCCTGAGCAAGTCCAACAATATGAACGATGACAAAATGCTGATAAGACTACTAAGTATTATATTCTAGCTTTTGTTAGCGACATGTTGCAAAAGCAAATTGCTTGTATGAAACCTGCTAGTGCAATGGTTCATCGCTTACATGAGGTGTTGGTGTGAGGACCAGGTTTGCAAGGGTGAAAGTTATCTAAACCTTTCACAATCTTAGACAAAAACTTGATAAACCGGTGCGGGATTACATACTTAAGGTAATCTCTGCAGTCACTGAGGTCGAGATGCTTGGGCCGGATATGGATGTGGACACGCAGATGATTATGATCATCAATAGCTTAAACTATTCTTTTCAGCAGGTTAAGTTAGATTATGAGCTCAACAGTAAGGATTACACCTTTCGTGAGTTGATGAATACTCTCCAAAGTACAGAGGAGATATTAAATATCAAGGCTCATGAGCCAGAAGCTAATGTAGCATCTTCTTCTAAGCCTAAGGATAAGGGCAAGCAAAAGAAGAAGGGTCCATTGAAAAAGAAGGCCCAAACAGGGGTCAAGGCCTAATCCATGAAAAAGAAGTCCAAAACGAACATAAAGGGAAAGTGTTTCCACTGTGATAAAATGGGCTACTGGAAAAGAAACTGTTAAGTCTACTAGAGTCCCTCAAAAGAAAATGTTGGACCCGTTTTCGGAGCCCAACATTGGACATGGAATCATGAAGCTTGAGTGTGAGGGGAGGTTTAGAAATTGAAAAAGTAGAAGAAAAAGAATCCTTTGGAAGTAAAAAGGGACTTCAGCGGCGAACATATATTTCGCCGTGGCGAACATATGGGGAAAAACACTCTAGACCCTTTGGGAATTTTATGCCATGACGAGCGATTAAATTTTCACCGCGGTAAGCCTAAAATTTATTTTCACCGCGATGACCTTTTGGTCTCGCCGCGACGAACTCACCGCACCAACGAAAATAAAAAGCTTCAGGTCAATTTCGCAGCAACTAACTCTTGGCCTCGCCGCGGTGAAAATCCCTGAAGCAAATCCCAAAACCTCATGCAACCCACCTTACTTAATACAAACATAAATCTTTTCAACCACCCTCATTCATTTAATTCCAAGGAAAAAAGACACAAAAGCATAAACACCAACTACTTCTCAAAGCCTCAAACTCATTTGAACATCAAATGCAATTTGAAAAGTTAAAAGTGGTTATAACAACCCCAATACAATCCATTCATATTAATAGGCAAAAGTCTTTACAAAGCTTTAATGAAATTTCAAGCCAAAATACATCAATTGAGTCTGAGAACCAAAATATAAAATACACTTGAACTAGTAAAACTTGAAATGTGGCTAAAGCCTTGAATTCCCAAAAATCTAACTTAAAAATACAAAAGAATGCCAATTCGGAGTGATGTCGTAATACTTGGCCTACTCGATCTCTTGCTCATCACCTGGATAGGGGGAGGAGAATGGGGGTGAGCTTAAAGCTCATGGGTAACAATTTTATAACCAGTAATAAGTAAAACCATTGAAAATTTATTTTCCATTGCAACAAAAATTCGCATTGAGTCACAAAGCATATTTTCCTCAAATTCTCAAACAAATTTTCAATAATGCAAATCAGGTATGCATCAATCTTATCAATGTATCACAAGCACATATGACCATCAAAATGGTCTGGAAGGTCCATAAACAGAAGAACTAACACATTTCCATATAATGGTCATGTGAACTCGTGAACAGTACGAACTAGCACAATCCCACTTAGTGGTTTTGTGTAGTCGTAAACATGAGGGAGTCTATAAAGGAGCTCCATTCCACTAGCGGGTAGGCGGGAGAAGTCGTTAGTCGAAGTGCACTTGACAACAGAATGGACCAAACCAAACCCACATAGCATGTATTTCATAATCTTGTAAACTTGTTGCCCAAAATGGTAAATTTTCGAAACTTGATCTTTTTCAAACATAATATCTTTTCAAAAATCATTTTCATGTTCTTATCATAAATCATTAGCACAATAACCTCATACCAAACACATAACACTTTTTCAAAGCATTCAAAGAGTTATAAAACATGTTCGTGAATTAGTTGAAATCGTTTATTTCCATCATTTGAAAGAACACATTAATGGCCTATTACTTAATCGTAAAACTGTAACCCACCTTGAAATCCATGCTTGTTACTTGATCAAATGTTCCCTTCCTCTTGCTCCTCTTGCCACACTTGCCTCACTTGATTTCGTTAAACAATAACCAAAATTCCATTCAATTCGGTTCAAAAATTGGAAAGTTACTACCTAAACAATTTCGGACTATCCTTATGCATGAAACAAAATTCTATGCTCTACTTCCATCCAAAAATTGAGATTCTTAGAGACTGAATTTAGACTTTATTCATTCACACAATTTTTTATATGTCTCTAGTTTAGACCAAATAAAAAATCATCTTATTTGGACATCTATGCAAAAAGCTATGCCCAAAATACCAAAATATGTCTCTGCAGGAAAAATGGAGTTCGCCGCGGCGAACTTCTCCAGAAACTCACTCCGAAGACATTTTTTGCTACATTTTCCATATTTTCACTTCCCCGCTTTCATATATAACCCTCCTTAACACTATCCCATATTTTCTACTTCATTTTCAACCCAAAATCATTCTCAAACCCAAACCCATAAACTACTCTTAATCATTAACCAAATAGTAAAACATTTACTCATACCGTTCATCAACAAATTCCTACCGACATTCAACCATGTTTTCACTTCTAACTAACCCTAACTATGCTTCATCCAACAATCAAGAAAGTTTAATGTTTATACTTACTTGTTTTAGCCTCAAAGTCTTCAAGTTCTTCAAGATATCCCAAAAACCCTAGCTTTTCTCTTCTCTTCCCCTCTTCCACGATTTCTTCTTCAATTTAAAACAAGACAACAACTTGTTTTCTTTCTATACCCTTAATGATCATCAAATGTCCATTATGCCCTTCCATGTAATGTCTTAGCCTTCTAACCTTAAGTGATCTGCCAATTTTGCCCTTATAAATTCTTACTTTAACTTACACCATACTATACTCTAACTTAATCTTAATTTCTCCATTTAACACTTCCAATTCCATCAATCTAATTAATAAATCCTCCAATCATTGACATGCTAATTAAACTCTAAACAAAATAATTTATATTCCAAGACCACAAAATTTAATCAATTCATGCTTAATAAAATAAAAAATTGGGGCCCAACAATTTTTACATATAAAAAGAGGTTTCTAGGTAATATTTGCTTCTAACCAAAATTTCCTCTATATATCAAGTTTCTAATTATATCAAAAACATGCATTTTGGTTCGGTATGTTGTAAGTTATACCTAAAATACTGTAGACTATTCTCAAACAACCACAGAATCCTAAATTCAATTTTAGGCCAAATTTTATCATCTTTTGGGACAGAAACAAAATTCGATTCCTTCATGAAAGTTGTAGGAATATGTATGTAGTTTAATCCACAATGAAAATCACTTCATTTAGATATTTACAAGTCAAGTTATAGCCTAAATACTGACGACTGTTTAGTGAAATCCGTTCAGTGAAACCAGTACAATTCATTCACATCTTACATCTTCAACACCCTTTCTCCAACACTCGTCCTTTTACCACAATTCCACCTTATTCATGCTTCAACTACACATCAATTTCATGTTCAGACTTCAACTCATCAACAAATCCATACATATTCTATCCAATTAAGCAACAAAAAAATTTATATGATGACATGCAATCAAGATTAGTATTCCCATACCTTCTTTAACATAAATTCCTACTTCAATGAGCAAGCCACTCTAGCCTTTCAAGCAAATATCACAACTCCAAGATTAAGACGACTAAGAGGACAACAACATAGAAAATAGCAGAATCTAACTTCCCATATAAGGATGTCAAGTGAAGATGATGATCCAAAAAGCATTCAAAAATTTCCAGGAGGTGTGAGTGTGAGAGAGAGTTCGGTGGTGAGAGGAAAAGATGAAGAAAATTAAGCAATACAGAAAACTTTAACAGAACCTTGTCTCCTCCAATGCTAGGTGTCACGAAATGGTAATAGCATCTGGCTTTATACACGTTCTCCACTTGTCCCATTTTAGGAGCTGCCACTCATCCACACAACATGCTTCCATTTGTCAACAAGAAATTAATCCATGTATAAACCATCAATAAAATGTATTGATTTAGGCCGAATTTGATAAAGATGTCTTCATAAAAGTTGTAGCTTACTCTTAGCTTTCTAATGGTATAAAGTTTGTAATTTTTTGACATCGCAATCAAATGATATGATACTTACAAGTTGAGTGTCACACAGGGGTGCATGTGCACGATTTGAACTTGCTAAAATCAATATAAACATGGGATTTTAAGTACTTACAAGTCTTCTTTTCATTTAATCTTTACTCAAACCTTGCGTAATATATCCATGAAATATATTCTGAGACCCGGGCCTAACATTAACACCTTAAGTCTCTAATGAAGATAATAAATTCCTATTCTCTAAGTATGAATCACTAAACCATAATTTAAGACATGCAATACATGTTCAATGAAACATTCCAACGAAGGTACAGTTTGGGGCCTTACAATTTTCTCTCCCTTAAAAGAATTTCATCATTGAAATTCATACCTGATGAAAATAGCTGAGGATACTGAGCCCTTATGGTCTCTTCTGGTTCCCATGTTGCTTCCTCTAGTCCATGATGTTGCCAGAGTACTTTCACCAAAGTATTTGCTTGTTCCTATATTGTCTGACTCCTTTGGCTAATATAGAAACAGGCCCTTCTTCATAAGACAAATTCGGTTGTACTTGAATTTCTTGCACAGGAATCTTATGCGTGTCATCAGATCGATATCTTCTTAACATAGAAACATGAAACACATCGTGTAATCTGACCAATTCTCTAGGAAGAGCTAATTGATGAGCTACTGGTCTGACTCTCTTCAGAATCTCATAAGGATCAATATAATGTGGACTGAGCTTACCTTTATTCCCAAACCGAAGTATGTGTTTCTAAGGTGATACTTTCAAAAATATCTTATCACCTACCTGATACTCAATATCTCTTCTTTTTAAATCAGCATAGGACTTTTGTCTATCACCGGCAGCTTTCAATCTTTGTTGGATGACTTGAACTTTTTCTTCAGTATCCTTCATAATATCAGGACCGATCATCTTGTTTTCACTCAGTTTAGTCCAACATACCGGAGTTCTACACCTTCTACCATACAATGCTTCATAAGGCACGATGCCAATGCTAGTCTGGTAACTATTGTTATAAGCAAACTCCATCAGAGAAAGGTAGTTATCCTAACTTCCTGGGAATTCTAATACACAACCTCGAAGCATATCTTCCAATATCTGAATAACCCGTTCAGATTATCCATTTGTTTGGGGATGGAAAGCGGTACTGAATTTGACTTGAGTACCTAAAGCTTTTTGTAGACTTTTCTAAAATCTCGAAGTAAATCGAGAATCACGATCAGAAATAATAGATAGTGGCACACTGTGCAACCTCACTATCTCATTCACATATAGGTCTACAAGCCTATCCAATGAATAACTAGGACGAACAGGCAGAAAATGAGCAGACTTGGTAAACTTATCAATAATCACCCATACAACATTATGCTTCATCTGAGTAAAAAGAAGTCCCGTTACAAAATCCATGGTAATGTTATCCCATTTCCATTGAGGAATAGAAATAGGATGTAACAAACCAAACGAAACCTGGTGTTCAACTGTAACTTGCTAACATGTCAAACATTTAGATACATAATCCACAACATCTCGTTTTATACCTGACCACTAGTAATGCTGCTTCAGATCTTGATACATCTTGTTTCCACCAGGATGCATAGTAAAGACTATATTATGAGCCTCAAACAACATCTTTTTCTTCAGTTCATCATTAGCTGGCACACATAAACGATCTTTATAATACAACTCACCATCTCTGTTCACAAAAAAATCAGGATGTTTACCACCTTGAGTAGCCAAGATAAGTTATTGTAACTTATCATCAGCTCTTTGAGTATCATAAATCTCTTGTCTCAAAGTAGGCCTTGCTTTCGACTGAGCTATTAAAGCTCCATCAAATACAAGTTCCCATTCACTCTGCTTCATTGATAATGCTGTAATGGTCTTCCGACTCAAGGCATCAGCCACGACATTAGCCTTGCCTAGATGATAATCCATAATATAATCATAGTCTTTAAATAGTTCCAACCAACGCCGTTGTCTCAGATTGAGTTCTTTCTAGGTAAGCAGATACTTCAGACTCTTATGATCTATGAAAATTTTACACCTTTCACCTTACAAGTAGTGCCACCAAATTTTCAAGGCAAACACTACTGCTGCAAGCTCCAGATCATGTGTAGGGTAATTCTGTTCATGTGATTTTAGTTGCCTAGAGGCATAAGCAACTACCTTTCCATCCTTCATCAAAACACAACCTAAACCATTTTTGGATGCATCACTAAACAAAACATACTCCTTACTAGAAATAGGTTGAACTAATACTAGAGCTTCATTAAGCATACGTTTCAGTTGATCAAAACTATTCTGACATCTTTCAGACCATTCATACTTCACTTCTTTCCGTAACAGTTTAGCTAAAGGGGATGCTATCACTGAGAACCCCTTAACAAATCGACGATAATAACCAGCCAAACCTAGAAAACTTCTCACTTCTGTTAGATTCTGTGGTGGCTTCCAGTTAACAATTGCTTCTATCTTACTAGAATCAACTCTAATCCTTTGAGAAGAGACAACATGTCCTAGAAAAGATACCTCTTGAAGCTAGAAATCACACTTACTTAGTTTAGCATACAACTGTTTTTCCCGCAGGGTCTGTAACACAATTCAGAGATGTTCAGTATGGTCATGTTCATTCTTAGAATAGATTAAGATATCATCTATAAACACCATAACAACCTGGTCTAAATAAGGCCTGAATACTCTATTTATCAGATCTATGAATGCAGCTGGAGCATTAGTTAACCTGAATGGCATTACTAAGAATTCATAATGTCCATAACGGGTCCAAAATGCAGTCTTCAGTACATCCACATCCTTCACCCGAAGTTGTTAGTACCCCAATTGTAGATCTATCTTTGAAAACACTTCTGCATCTTTCAATTGATCAACAGATCTTCAATCCTTGGCAACGGATACTTGTTCTTCACTGTGACTCTATTCAATTGCTTGTAATCAATGCACATCCGTAGTGTACCATCCTTTTTCTTACCAAACAAGACCTGTGCTCCCCACGGTAACACACTGGGTCGAATGAACCCCTTATCCCTTGCAACTGCACTTTCAACTCCTTCAATTCAGTAGAATCCATTCTGTATGGTGTTGTGGATATAGGAGCAATGCCAGGCATAACTTCGATTGATAACTCCGCTTCCCTTTCAGGAGGGAGTCCAAGTAACTCTTTAGGAAACACATATGGAAATTCACTCACCACTGGAATTTCTTGTAATTTACCAACCTCCTTCTTAAAGTTAAACATAAAAGCTAAATAAGCTTCACATCCCTTCCTGAGGAGCTTTTAGGTTTGCATAGCAGATACCACATTAGTTAAAGAACTAGTGCGGATGCCATGCAATACTATTTCAGGCTTATTAGGCTTCCTAAACATAACTGCCTCAGCATTACAATCAACTAGTGCTTGATGCTTGGAAAACCAATCCACACCCAGAATCAAATCAAATTCATGAAAAGGCAATTCAATTAAATCCGCAACATACTTATTTCCTTAGATCATAGCAGGACAGTTTCTATAGACCTGATTAATAATCACACTACTACCTAGAGGACTAGTTACATGACTATCATACTCTAGCTGGTCTACAGAAATCACTTTACCAAAAATTCCTCCAACACAGATATAAGAATGAGTAAATCCAGGATCAATCAAAGTATACATTTCAAAGTCAAAAAGAGAAACAGTACCCGTAATGACTTCAGGTGCGTCCTGATCCTTGCGAGCTTTCAAAGCATAAGCTCGAGTTGGAGTAGAAGACACATTAGGTCGATCAACAATTTTCGAATGGGTACTTGGATTAGGTCTGATCTGACTAGATCCTCCACAACCTCTACCTCGTCCTCTGTTTCCAGCAGGTGTATGAGAGATCTCCCTACTGACTTGTGATGTCTGAGACTGTCTTAGAGGGCAATTGGCGATTAGATGCTCAGTGCTGCCACATTGGAAACATGCACTCGTAGCCCTTTAACAAATACCCCAATGATGTATAGAGCAATGAGGGCACTCCAGGGCACGAGAACCTCGGTCCCCGGAGGAACCCCTACTAGTAGCAGTCGATGAGGGAAAATTTTTTCGCCTTCCCCGAGCCACATATCTCTGAGTAAATTCTGGTGCAGAGGAAGCACCTTCCCGACTTCGCTTACCCGAGGATTGACCTCCTCTAGCAAAGTGTTGGCCTCGGGTCTCGAATCCTATATCATGGCGTCAAGGCGCCAAAATTGGAGTATTTTTAAAATAAAAATAATTATATATAAAATTAATATCAAAATAAAAAGAATTTAATTCCTTGGTGGGAGCAAAAATAAATACACAAATAGTTAAAATAAATAGCCTAGAATAAATTTGACATGAAAATAAATTAAAAGAAGTCATGAAGGGACCTTTTTTAATATAAACAATTAATAATAAAATAAAATAATATAATGAGAAGTCGAAAAATAAGGAGTAAAACAAATAATTCAACTTATGAATTATTGAATAAAAAGAAGTAGAAATGGAAAAAGTCACGGTTGTGCATAAAATTTGTCATAGTCGTGACAGATAACGATAAAGGGGAGTCACGATCATGCTGAGGCACGATCACGACTTTTAATGTACAGTAGCAAAATTTTGAGGTTCGTCATGATCGTGCTTAAGCATGATCGAGACTTTCAGTGAACAGTCGCGGATAATGAAGTTTGTCGCAATCGACTTTCCAGTCATATAACCAAATTCAAAACATCATATCTTTCAATCCGAAAGTCCAAAAATTACAAACTTTATGTCGTTAGAAAGTTAAGAAAAAAATCTACAACTTTCATGAAGACACCTTTTTCAAATTCTGCCTAGATCAATCCAGTTTATTCCTTAAAGTTTCAAATCACATTTTATCCCTTTTTCTCCCTTTTCTCTCTAACATCTGTCAATATATATTCTTACACAATATCACAAGACTAGACTCCAACAATCATAAACCATACATACAAAACTCCCATGAAAAAAATTGCTTCAAAATATTTATCCAAAGGCCTTTAAACAACTAACAATTCCATTCCCAATAAAAATATAACAATTTAACATAAAAAGAATTTGACTATGAACAGAAGAAATTCTTCAATTCTTACTGTCATTCATTTCTCAAAATAAAATAGAGTAGGTAAATTACTCCAATTACAAACAAAAAACCACATTAGTAGCATAATACAAAAATACAACATTGATGCTCATGCCTAACATGCTTATAAAGCTATCAAAAATGATCCAAACTAACTTAGTTACAAATGAAATATTTCTTGGATATTTGCTGAAGTTTTTCCAAGGTTAACTGATTTGCTTAGCTATAACTGAAAAGTGGAAAAATTATGGGGTAAGCTGGGAAGCTCAGTGGCTAATATGCTTACAACCATTGGTGATGAGCCATAAACAATCAAGTACATATACATACATATATAGCACCTAAATCTGGAAATTTTAACTTAACCTATACACAATTCCAGCTCATAGAACACATAATAAAAATGTTATCACATAAATCATATCATGTATTTTTCAACCATTAAAACAAAGCATTCATTCATATATCATGCTCAACAAATCACAATGAAAGGCACAAATAATATGGATCAAGAGAATCTTATAGAATGAAATGGCAAAACTGAAGTTTACACCATGAACGAAATGAGTCCATCTTTTGGAGTTCATATGCCACAAGTGGGCAGCCGGGAGAAGGCTTTAAGTCGATGTGCACGTGACGAATGAAATGGTATCTCTCTTACCTATATAAGCAAAGTTTCAGATGCATACAAATTTCATAACATATTCATATTTTCACGCTTCTCAAATTTTCTACTTTGCATCAATACTAAATTGCAGTTTCTTTCAAAGTAAACATGATAACAAATTCATAGGACATTTTTCCACATTCACAATAAGTAAAAGCAATCATTTAAGTACACATACTAACAAATAATTTCAGCTCATCAACATAAAAATTATAAGCATATTACCCACCTATTTACTTACAATTCTAAGCTCAAAACTTGTCTCTCCTTATGTTCTTTCCTTTGACTTTCTTGTTCCCTTCAAACAACCATATTTTTTGTTTAATCAACATACACAACTAAAACTTCCATAAATCTCTACTATCCAAAAATAAGCTTAGACTTAATCTATTCTTGATTTATCTAACTAGAGGAAATAATATCTAGTCAAGGTTCAAAAAAAATCTTAAAACATCAATCTCTTGTTCCTCCTCTTTCTTCATCTTTATTTGAACTCATCGATACGACTTCAGATCTTTAGGCAAACGAGGACGATGATGGAGAGGCTTCACAGGGTGAGGATGATGTACCAGAGATGGAACTGACTTTTCTATCATATAACGAAAGCTTGGGTGTTACGGAACCGATATATGAAACTAGGGTTTTGGAGGATGGTGACATCCAAATGCAGCGCAGTGATACTGGTGTTGCGATTTCTATGTTAACTAGCCTTATGAATAGGCTGAACATGTCGTGGCGTTATTCGATTGTTGTGAAGGTACTCAGATGTAAGGTTTCTTATGGTTTGATGTGCCGACGCCTTAAATCCATGTGGCAGTTTTCTGTGGCTCCGAAAGTCATTGATCTTGATAATGATTATTTTATGTTATGATTAGGGAACGAGGACGACGTCCAAAAAGTGTTGCTAGGGGGTCGTATGTGATTCTAGGGCATTAATTGATGGTCCAACCTTGGACGCCCATGTTCGACTCAGTTACGGCAGAAACTCCAACGGTGACTACATGGATCCGCTTCCCGGATTTACCTGTGCAATTTTTCCATGATCAGATCTTGCTATCTTTTGCGAGTGCTGTGGGGAAAGCTGTGTGTGTTGATGGGACTACACGTGATGTTGAGCGAGGGCGATTCACTAGGGTTACTGTTAAACTTGACTGAGTGTAGCCTCTACTCTCAGGTTTCAGTATGAATGGTAACCGGCAGAGAATTATCTATGAGAAGTTTCCACAAATTTGTCTCTCATGTGGAAGGCTAGGGCATAATAGAGTAGTATGCCCTCATGTTCCTTTTGTTCCGATTGCCCCTATTGCGACCACGATGAATACCACTCAGGCTCCTGTTACGAATTTGACATATGGTCCATGGATGGTGGTAGACAGGAAACAGCGGCAGGCTGGACAAGATAAATCATGTGGTCGTTCACGGGAGAGACTCAGGTTGAAAGGTGCTGAGAACCGTGAGAACAGAGGCACCAACAACGTGACCTTTGCTGCTCAGAGTAAGCCAGTGAAGGATGTGGTATTGGAGTCGAGGTTTGCTGTTCTTGACCAGCAAGAGGAAGCAGATTCTATTGTTGAGCAAGGTCATGAATGAGCGGTAGGAGTTGACCTTGTGCCTCCCTACGGGTCTTCACATTCTGTGATACCTATAACGGACAGTGCTCAGGGGGCTCAGGATAGTTTGAGGGGCAATGCATCAAAGCTTGTTGAGTTAGCACCAGGGGATGGTAGGGTGTATCAATCGTCTTCTGTGACGGGTATGCTTGCGGTGCCAGTTGCTAGTGTGGCGGAGGCCGTAACCAGAATTATGCATATGGTGCCTATACAAGATAGGGATGATTCGCCGATACGAGTAACAACAGCTACAGTGCTAGAATTGGGAGAGGACTTGAGACTAACTGTGGAGGGTGTGGCACTTCCGAAGATTGTTGTTCAAGAGTATGGGTGATCCACTCGGCCTAGGAAAAGGCGAGTAATACAGGAAAAACATCCAAATGCTGGAAGGAAGCCTGCAAAAGGTAGGAAGGATAGTGATGATAGAGGGCCTGTGGGTCCTCGATAATGGGTTGGCCTATCTATTTCCATGTCCTTCATCGCATGGAATTATCATGGAGCTGCAAGCTCCAGGTTTTGAGTTGCGTTTAAGGAATTATCTAGGCTCTGTAAGCCTGATATTTTCGTTGTGGTAGAGCCACGCATCAGTGGTGAGCGTGCGACGAAGGTCATTCACCAACTAGGTTAGCAATTTTCCTTTCTTGAGGAGGCTCAGGGGTTTTCAGGTGGCATTTAGATATTTTGGAATCATAATGCCTGGATTACAGTTCGGAAACAGTGTTGCCAATATGTCCATATGCTGTGGGAGCAGGTTGGTAGTACTGCGACTCTTACTGCAGTATATGCTAGTCATATTCCATCTAATCGTCTTACGCTATGGCAGGATCTTCTATTGCTTTGACGGCAGGTGGTGGGACCTTGGTTGGTTATGGGTGATATGAATTGCTTTGTATCTTCGGATAAGAGGATGGGTGGTTTTAGATTGCAGGAACAACGCAGTGATGAGTTGCCTTGCTTCATGCAAGAATGTTAGCTGATAGATATGGCTTTATTGGTTCTAGGTTTACGTGGTTCATAGGTAATCTTCGTATTAGGCTTGATCGAGCATTGGTGAATGATGCATGGATCCAGCAGTTCTCGGCTTCGACTGTACATCATCTCCCACATTTTAAATCAGATCATTGAACAAATTTATTGTGGGTGTCTGCTCTGGCCATTAGGACAATACGCCCTTTTCAATTTTAGGTAGCCTGGCTCACTCATCAGGGCTTTATTCCATTGGTATAGAATGTTAGACCCCGTTATCGGAGTCTAACTCCTACTTGCTCTGATACCATAAAAATTGTTAGACCCTATTATCGGAGTCTAACTCCTACTTGCTCTAATACCATAAAAATGTTAGACCCCATTATCGAAGTCTAACTCCTACTTGCTCTGATACCATAAAATTGTTGTCTAACCCCATTTCTAAAGTCTGACTTAGACTTGCTTGCTCTGATACCACAGCTGTTAGACCTCGCTTTTCGGAGTCTAACTCTTTCATGCATGCAGATTTTCT
>JANZXP010134456.1:0-15418 GCA_027576715.1 Erythroxylum flavicans
TGCAAAAATTTAAAATGTTTTTGTGAAGATTGTTTCTAATATTCTACCATGCTATAGAATTAGGATCGAGAGGATAATATTCTACTACGCTCAAGTTTTGACCTTTCTTTGTAGTATTTGTGTGTACACTAGCTAAACCAATAGCTACAGTAAGTGTTTCACAGCAGAAGGCAAGATGTTTGTCCCTTCCTTACTGGTAATTATAACTATGTACCTTTTATTGAATTAGTTGCAATAATTATTTTTTTGTAGCTAAATTGTAGGTGCTAGATATATTGCAATCAAAATAGAACTATTAGCTTTATGTTGTGATTTGGATTTATTCGTTGAATAATCAAATTGGTTGTATATTTCTTCATTTCTTTTAGATGATTAAGTTGAAACTTGTAAAATTAAGCTTGTTGTTAATAACATGGATTATTTAAAATGAAGTTTAAGAAGATACGTAATGTTTTATTTATAATAAAATGAAGAATTTAGGGAAGAATTATCAAGTCTAATGTTGATTTCATGCTTTACTCGAAACATTTATTCACTATATCCAACTCGATATCTTCCTTTAAAAAGTTTACATATGTTTGTTTTCATTCTATTGCCTACTAGAATTAGAAATTTTAACAGACAAATCCGTTATAAGAGAATATCCATTTCCCATTTCCCTTCTCTCTAAACTCTCACTAAAACATATGGAATGCGTAGTTTGTATTAATTTTTTTAATTCCCATTTTGGAAGAGTGATTTATATATAAAAAGTGTGCCATATTGCAATCCAAAACCTTAAGGCTTTTTAGAAACACCTAAGTTATCTCATCAATTTTCTTTTCAGTTATCCCAAATGCTAGAGGAGGCACTTTTCTAAATGAAGACAAAATATACTCTTCAGAGAACCCAAACGATCACATTTTCTTTCTCCTGAAGGAGAAGGGATAGAGGAAGCAGACAACATTACTGCATACTTGGGGCCTACTGTAAAGTTAACAAGTTTGATCTTAGACTCAATTGCTACCAGCAGTATCAATATTAGACATTTTTGGGTGAGTTGGAAGTGATAAAGAGGGATATCATACTTTGCAACAGAACAGGCGAAGCAACTTATAAATAGCAAACCAGCCAGTTAATAGACAGACTGGTAATAACCCTACTGTATGTTTCCCCAAATGACATAAAAGTCCCGCACTTTGGTAATAATGTTGTATTATATAAGATTTCTAAACCTATGAGGCTGTGCCCACTGTCCAGCTGAAAGTAAGTGCAGTTGGAAAAGTGATGAACGTCACCACCTACCTATTCCTATCAAGGCTGGATAAGGATTGAGCAAACCTCTAAAACAATGAATCTTCATGGTAGAATACAATCGATTTTCTCACTCCCATGCAATAACAAATCCAAGATTCCAAGTTTTGAATTTCCTTATCCCGACTATCTATGTTTAGTTTATCAGTCAAGTCCATTTAAGACTTTAATGAATCAAACCTATTTACCCGTAGCTACGACTCTTATTTGTCTAAATTAAGCATTCACTTTTCTTTTTAATTATCAAAAATATTAGCTTTTATCACTTCATAAAGTTATAAAAATATTTTTATTATATTTTTCTATTTCATCAAATAGAAATAATTAAAAATTGTCAATTTAAATCATTAATTAAATATTTTTTTACAATTTCTCTCTATAACAAGAGACATTATTTAAAAATAAACACTCAAATCTTTTAAACTTTTTATGGTCATTTTCCATTTATAAATCTGATTGAATATTTATAACAATTTAATTGAGTATGGGTATAAGAATTTTATACTTGAATTACAATTAATTCTCTCAACAAATATAGGTTTTTTTTTTCAATTTGAACTAGTTTTTGTTTAGCATGACATGGTAAAATTTAATTCCTAATATTTACTAAATAGTCAGATTAATTTATAATACATATATTCTTAAAGAAAAGTTCAAACAAACCCTAATTATTCATCATCATCATCATCATCATCACACCCAGTCTGAGTCCCACATCAAAGCGGGGTTTGGGGAGGTCTGATATTACGCAACCTTACCCCTATAGAGTAGGGACGTTGTTTTCGGTAGATTCATATGTGAATGTGACACTAAAAAAGTGATGCATGTTAAAAGAGTAGATATGAAAGCTGATACACTAAAAGAGTAAGTAAATAAAATTAAATAAGTAAATAAATAAATAAAATAAAATAAAACCAAAGAAGATACTTGATATGGTGCCCACAAAATAAGGAATTAAAAGTTTAATCAAATGCCGTTACCACATAATACAAGCATACTGGCACCATACGTCAATTTTCACCAGTTGAACAGACAACCTGGGGGGAAAGAATAACAGAAATAGGCTTGATCTCATAACAGAGAAATGAGAAGCGGGGTTACCTGTTGCATCCACTTGATAAGCTTTTCTATCTATCCAAGGCACCATTTGCAGAATTTTTCACATTTGAGTAAGATTTTGAACCTCTTATACGCACAAGTAAGTAAGACAACTAGACCGCTATATTATTGTCATTAACTTATATGAATTGTCAGAGGTTTATGTTGCAACATAAAAACAACCCGAAACATCAGATAGAGGAAACATAAGGGTGTTTCAAATTTAAAAATGCAATACCTTGGATATAAGTCAACAAGCACTCAGTTGCTAACATGATTAAAAGAGGAGTTGTATAACAAAAAGTAAGAAACTTTTACATTGAATTGTTTCTAGCACAACATAGTTCCATGAAAATAATTCTGCAGAGAAGACAAGATTTTGAGAAGAAAAGTGTAAAAAAACAACCTGACAGTACTTGGGGGGAAAAAAGGTCCTCAAAACCTAATTTCTATTCTCTGAAAAATGCACATAAGCAAAATAAACCAACAAGGCAAGTCACAAAAATCCCTAGAGTTATCACGAAAACCAGAATAAAAGAATCCTAACCAATTAGTACCATTTTACAGAGAAAACCCAGATCTCAAATATGCAAAACAAGCAAAAGGGTCCCCAGAATATATTGAAAATACAAAAACAGGGTTTAAGTGCATCTTACTCTTGCATTCTCATTAGCATTAATGAGTACAAACTCATTCCTATTGTGAGACCAGCAATAAGTCGACCACCGCTATTCATGACTGGGTTGCTCAGTTCCACCGAATCAAAAACGAAAAATGATAGAGATAGAGAGAGAGAGGTAGGTAGGTACCTTAGAGAGAGCAAGTACAAGAACCAAAATATTGTGGAAATGGCGACTGAACTAACCATTAAGGAACGAAACTTTCATTGTCGAGATCTTGAGAGAGACTAATAGGAGAACCAACACTACTTTATCAATATAAATATTGGTTCAATAGAAATTAAATATATTTTTAAAATTAAAAAATTTATTTAAATAAGAGTTGAATGATTCACCTCAGTTAAAGTGAAGGGATGATTTGGACCTATAAAAAACTAAAGGTTAATTTGTATTTGTGTTAAACTTGAAGTACTTAATGTTATAAATGTTCAATTAATTTGTATTTGAGAAAATTGATAATGAGGATTAAATTTAAATTATATGTCATGTATTAATTATTAAAATTTTAAAAAACTGAAAATTTTAATTTATGAGTTATTGTAATTTAATATATCTTTATCACTTTTTAAACTTGAGTTTATGTGTTAAACAAAATTATATCTTCTGAAGTTAATTGAAATAAACTCTAAATAATTTTATGTGAGGGTTTAGTTTAAACTTAAAATTTTTATATTTTAATATAAATAAATAAATAATATATAAGTTAATTAATATAGTAAATTTTGGGAAATTAATTAGACTTTATAAATATAAATTTATTTTTGCATGTAGAATATTAAAGTTTTATTTTTTTCATATATATAACAATAACAATAATAATATCCCAGTTGGATTCCCATTAAGATGCGAGATATAAGGAAGTCTATAAGCATGCAACCTTATCTTAACTAGCAGAGAGATTATTTCTAATAAACTCAAAGGAAAAAAGAAAAAAAGAAAAGGATTTTTAAAATAGTTGGAAGAAAACAATAGCCAAATACATAAATAAATAATTGCATAAATAAAATTAGAAATAAAATAAAAAATGGGCTTAAGGTACTTAAAATAATCTTTTATGTAGTATAACTTCTGTACAAATCTTGATCTCCACATCGGATACAAGCCTATGAACTGCAAAGTTACAATATAAGTACTTAGTCTTAATCTTGTTCAATTTAAAGTCATTTGACTCTAGCATATCCTTCCAAATTTCCTAACAGGGATACATTCTAAAAGGACGAGATTAATAACTTCAAGTGCTACAAAGAAACAGAGAAAAGAACCAGCCTTATATTGATGTAGTTATAATAATTAATTAAAAGGAGACTAGTTTGTAGTTTAATCAGTTCAGTGGCACAAAGGAATGACTTCATTGACTAACAACTTAAAAGCACCATTTAGTTACAATGTAACCGCTGTATTAGAGGTGAAGCTAATAAGTAAATAAATGTTCTCTTATCATACACTTTAGTTTATGCATTATTTATAGAGGTTGACAGTTATTGTCTTTGAAGATTCTAATATTTCTTTCCTTTAAGTGACATGAAGCAAGATCTCAAATTATATTTTAGCTATAAAATGGTCTCTTTTATATATCCATTACCATTTACTTATCCAAGATATAATGTTACAATCAATATAGGGACAACATAAGCTATAGGTGTTTTATATTTTCTCTCATAAGTACAATGAGAAGCTACATTGAAAGAACATGTGTGGAATAGATTTAAGGAGTTGACTGCAAAGAGTTCAACCATTAGTAATATTAAGTTAACTATGGGGTCTACCTAGAGTGAAAAGCCCTTTTGATGAAAAACTATAAGGTGGAGGATATATTAGGAGTTGCATGCTTAAACCAAATCAATTTATACTAGAACGCCTAAGGACACCCAGTCTAAATAGTATATTACATAATTTATTTAAGAAATTTTCTAATGAATACATTATCCAATGTATGAAGCCAATTATGATGAAGTTTGGATTAAAGCCTGAAGTTAAAGCTCATAGAGTGCATATTGTTACTTAAGGCTTCTTTGATAGTTGTTTAATTATGTATTATGTAAGAGTTTTGAGAATTCATTGATGTTATATTACCTCCATCACTAAGCTTGTGTTTGAATTACAACTTCAGAATATGTAGAATAGTTCATGGGATATTACACCCATGTGCGCATGCGCAGATAGGCACATGTGCACCCACACACACACAGATATCTACATTTGAAATTATGTAAGATTCACAATTGTTATTCAATTTATATTAATATTATTATTTTGATTATTATAATTTTATAGTTACACGCACGCACGGCACACTCACGCTTACGCAAACAAACACACACCACACACACAATCTACATTTGTAATTATATAAGGTTCACATCAGTTATTCAATTTATATTAATATTACTATTAGAATATTATAATTTTATAGAATTAAGAACTTAGATATTATAATTAATTATATTTGGTTTTAAATTATATTTTATTGACATAACTACTCTATTTTAGTTTGTCTAAAGGTTGGTATAAAAATTAATAAATGAATAAATAATAAAGCTATTTAGTTTTAAATATAATTTATATAAACTATTATAAAGACAACTTCTAAATGTATAATATTTTATTTTTATGGTATTACAATTTTTAAAAGGTTTTTTTGTTGAATCCATCCTTTCTAAGAATAATTTTTAATTTAAATTAAAAGTTATATTAAATTTTTAATTCTCTGTCTTCATTCATATCAAAAACTGCATTTTAATCCAAGGAGCTTAACTCATTATTTGTAATCGTATGTTTAAATAGAATTTTTGTTTCACGATGCTTAAAACTATTTAACATGATACCCAATGCCACGGGCCACGGGCTACCGTCCCTCCCCCGTGCAAGCACGGTTACCCAAATTCGGAAGTTATCTAGCCTACTTTTATATAAATTATCACAATTTTCAAACACCCATCTATACATCCCAAATATTTACAATGTTATTGTCATATATTGGGCAGATGGAGTATCTAAACCATTTCTCATAAAATCGCATAAAAGCTAGTAGGCTTCACCCAATCAATTTGTTCTTTACATCCCAATGATTTGAGCACATAATCCGATAGTGTCCGTATAAAAAATAAAAATGCTCCTTACCTAGTAAGCCAAGGAACAGTGGGAAATAAAAACAAAATATTGTTTGTCCACATTCCCTCATCAAAAGCTGAAATCATCTGCAAGGTTCAAAATAAAATAAATAGCAAATAGATTTGACAATTACGCTTATCCATAATCAACAAAATTTGAATGGAATTGGCTTGGTGATGAGGCAGCATAAGTGGAGCCACAAGTCCACTTCTCCTAATTGTCTAACATCTAAGAACGAGCCCTACTGTTAAGACTAACCATATGAGTTGAACCATCCATTTGGGATCCCCTCACACTAGTTCTTCCTGACCCACCATATCCACCATCTTGATAACCTGAACCTCCAGTCCCCCTTAACTTACCTGTCCCTCTCGAATAACCACCCCCCCAATAGATTGGCCTAATGCCACTGATTTACCACTTCTAGCATTATAACGCCCAATCCCTTGCCTTCCTTGACTTGAAGAAAAGTTATCTTGCCACTTGCCACCTGCACCAGCTATGCTTACATAATCTTGCCCATGTCTTCGCCTCAGAGGCAGATCCAAGCCACCACCACCAATCCTTGCCTCTGTTTCCCTTTCATTACTTTCAACAAGAATAGATAGTTTCTTTGTCAACTGGAAGGCCAAAGTTTGCAACCTTGAGTACTCGACATCATGAAAGACAACACAACTAGTAGGCTAGTCCCAACTTGCTCGCTGCACTGTGTGCTTGGGCTGTCAAGAGATTAAAATTTTTTGTAAGCTTGTTCAAGCTGAGTGAATCATAAGAAGAGGAGTAAGTAAAGAGATAAGTCCGTAAAGCTTCTTCTTTTATCTTGGCTTTAACCATCTCAAGAACACAGTCTTTATTCCTGAGAAGCCTCCAAACATCAAGAGACTTAATCACATCAAAGGCTTTTTGGAAATCTCCCTTGCTAAGGGCCCGAGTGGCAGCCATCACATGATCTCTAACATTTTCAGGTGGACCAGTGAAAGTTTGCCTCTCACTCACCGGAAGCAACCGCCTAAATGTCTTGCTAATGACTTTGCGTTTAGCATCATGAGTATTAGCTGCCATATTGGGGACCTCAAGAAGCATGGCGCAAATGAGATGGACAGCCTCCAGGAGCTCAAGATTTATATGCATATGATATGGCATCTGGCGCCTCCTTTCCAGCCTTTCCTGTAGAGATTAATTATCCAGCAGAGTGAGTCAATCAATTGACAAGGGGATTAATTATTCACATTTACTAGCAGACCATCATCTTAAGCATCCTGGAACTTGTAAGCACTGCGTAACAAATGATACATCAATGTAAAATAAACTTCATATATTGAGAAAACTTAAAACAACAATAAATCATATCACAAATCATAAATGGCACAATATTAACAAGCACCGTGAGGACCGGCAGTCTTATCATCATATCTTCCTTCAAATATCGTGCAAAGAATCAACCTTAAGAAGACTACAGAGCTACTCATGAAATCCCTCTGTATCTCAGTAGGAGGTAAGGACTGAAGATTAGGTTCTAGCTATTCACTTGTAAGATGAAATCCAACTTAACAAATTCATCATGTACAGCAAAAGCACAGAAGCGGTACCTGTTCTGGAGTCTTCTCATGATATCGACTTTGTGAAACACCTTGAGCAAGCAGCTCTTTAACTCTTCCACCAGTATATAGTTCAGAAAGACAGCCATGGCCTTCAGTGATTAGCCCAACCCTGAATGCGCATAGGCCAAGCTGCGCCATAGCCCTATTGAAAAGAATCTGGGTTGATATGTCCATGTGCTGAATGTTATCCTGCAGATGACTCATTAATAAAAGATCACGAGCAGTAGAGAACTCATCAAGAAGAGCATGATGATAGATATCACATAGCATTGCTCGGGCTTTGGTACGTTCATCTCCAGACTTGTATATGAGAGAGACTAAAGTATCCATCATGGTTCTGCTATACTCAGGAAACGTAGGCTTCCTAGGCACAATTTCAGGAGTTGCAACAAATGCATAAGGACCTCTAGTTTCCTCAGCTTTAGGATCATCGCTGGTCCTTTCACCATTTTCTCCATCTTCTGACTGTTCTGCCAATTTCTTCATGGCAGCATAGACCTCTTGAGGTTTGTAATAGATCAGCTCAACCCGCCTCAAGGCAACCTTTGCTGCAGCTCTCAAATCCCCAACCCGCTCCAGATATTCTTGAACATTTTGAGCAAGAACCAAAAACATAGGTTCATCCCTCAATCTCTCAACATACTCACGTGTGTGAGGATCAATGCATTGCAAGCTTTTAAAGAACTCTGTGTCGATTCTCTCAAGGAAAGCCACCAAGTTCCCCCAAACACGAATGGTACCATCATGGTCCGCTCCCTTTTGGGTCTCATTTTCATCAGGCTCTACCATGTCATCCACAACAATATTAGGATACTGAACCAGAATGTCAAGAATAACCAGCAAATTCTGCACACACTTCTTCCAGACAGTTATAGGCATGTGCCCACTCAGACCTGGATTCACATCAAACTGAGCAGAAACGAGGCTGAAAAGAATTTCAAGCTTCTGTGCAGGAGTCTTTGCAACCCTTGTCAAGAAAGTTAGCTGCTCAACCTGCTCATACCTCCCAGTTCCTTTTCTCCCTCGAGCAGCAACAACTTCTTTGAATTTTTTGTTTACGGTATCCCAAGTAACTTCATTAGGATCTTTAAACTGCTTATCCATAAGCTTATCTTTCTTGCTCATCATCTTCTCCCAGCCCCCATCGGCATCAGCCTGATGATCCTGACGATCCTCCTCATCTTCCTCATCTTCATCAGACATGGCAACCTTTGAAGGATCCTCCTCAAACTCCAAATCAGACTCTTCCTCTTCTTCTGAGTCATCTTCCGCCTCTTGTTCCTCCTCACTTTCAGGATTTTCTCTATACTTGTTAATTAAATCCTCATACTGCTTATTGTTCTTTTTCAGTTTCTGTTTCATAGAGTTCAAAGCTTTAGCATTGCTACTGCTCATCTTTTTCTTTGCCTCCTTGTTTGCCAAAGCTTGATTCAAAAAGTCTTCCAACATCACTAGAGCTTTAATGTAAAGGGTAGGGACCTTGTCCGATTCAGTCACCCGCATGACTTTCTCAAGCTGTTTATTGATTTTGTCAAAGCTCTCTTGCAAGCTGACCCAATCGTTGATCTTCATTGCATTTTTCATCTGATCAACAGTTGCTGACATCTCCTCAAAACGTTTGTCTTTGGCAGACCTAACAACACGTTTTTGGTCATCAGAATCATCACTGTCACTTGCAGTACCTCTAAGGTATCTGTTCTGGGCCTGGGTTGTTGGCTCACTGACTCCCCCATTTTCAATCTCATCTTCATAATCACTCTCCTCCTCCTCAGAGTCACTACCACCCTACAGCAAATCAAGAAAATACAAACGTAAGAAGGAACACAACCTCAACATCAAAGAGTACTGCCCTCAGCATTTTCTTACCCTAGAAGGTAAAAGCTTTAGAAAGTTCGAATAATCAAAGTTCACAAACCTGTCCCCAGAAACGTGAGGTCATCTTGTTGTACAAGCTAGAAGCAACAAATTAGAAAAATCTCAAGAATCTGCATCAGAAAGTGAGAGAGGATTAAACAAAACTTTAAGAACAGATATCCAATTTAGACAGGTGTAGAAACTCATTAATAAGCAAGCAATATTTAATCTCCGATGTACAAGATTAAGATACTTTGGTGAACCAGTACACAAGTAGGTTCAAAGTTCGTAAGGTCAAAAGTGTTATCACTGACAGAGAAGGCCATAAAACAAGTTCAATCAACAAATATATCATTGTTGTACTTCCTTCTCATTCAATGACTATTCTTCCCCCTTTTTTTTTGACATATATACTAATTCTGCTCTTACTTAACTAGTCACAATTATAAAATAACTAGCAGATATATGTGTTGTTTAAACAAGGAATTCAGGTTTATTTTGACACCATCTAAAGGCCATAGAATCGACAGACATATCTTAACATGACGCAAAACTAGCACAATAAAGCAGAATAATAATGTCGGGGCGATAGTAGGAAAAATTGACAACCACTGAAATTAAAAAATTTAACTACCCATTACAATATTTCTCTATGATTTGCAAACACAATCAGGCAATTATGCTGGGAACAATTAAAAAAAAAGACTCAAATCGAAACTAGATGTAGGCAATAAAAAGAAAGATGGCTTTAGCAGTTCCAAAAGAGAATAAAGAAACCTAGTTCTCACTAGGAAAATATCGAATACCAACAATATGAACTGTTGAATCAAAAAGCGCTAACCAAGCAAACAATGGTGGAAGAACAAATACCAACACACAACAGGAGTTTAGTTAGGAAGTCTAGTACGTACATAAAGACAATTTTGAACAGTAGGAAATCGGTTGAAACCATACCAGACACAAACTTTAACGAACAAAACATTGGGGAAAAAGCCTTCGAAATAAACCAAAGGGTGCGGGAGGTTTCACATATACCTAGAGCAGACAACATATAACAAAAACAAGAGTCGAACTTGAACCTACAAAATAAAGAAAATCAACACGCACAGAATAACAAACCATTCTAAATAGAAATTTTCGTAGATGGTAAACCATCGAATCAAAATTCAGGAAAAAAAAAAAGAAGCAACACTAGCTCTATAGGGAAAAATGTAATTATGGATATAACACCTGAGAAAATAACTTAAAACAGGCCAAAATAGGCAGACGATCAACACTTTTGAGAGAAAGATAAAAAACCAAAGACCCGGAGAAACATCTATGCGTAAACAAACAAAAAAGAGAAGAAAGAAAATCAAGGACTTGATTAGATCTAAAACATGCAGAAACCGTAATTGAAACAGTTATCCACAAAGGAGAAATACTGTGAGGAAGTGAAATTGAGAACAAAGAGACTAACCGGTGCAAACAGCAGAAGCAGAAGAAGAGTGGTTTGACGGCCAAAGAGAGGGAGAATGTAGAAAGGAAGAGTGCGGAACCTAAAATGTTTTATCCTTGGGCTACTTCTAAAATTGGGCTCAGAGTACCATTTTCATTTTATTGAACCAAATTTAGACGAGGATAATTACACGCCGAAGTTGGCCCGACATGACATCAGCTATTCGATTATATTCAAATTTAATTCATACTATGATTATCTCTTTGATCGTCAATTCGTCAATCATTTTATCGCTCAAAGATTATAAAACAGCTTTATATATAGGAAGGATATATGGAACAAGAGATTTCTAATTTTCAATGGGCCAAATGATACTTACCCGTTACTTCACCGAGTTAAAGATTTTTCGGCAATTACTGTAACTGTCAGTAACAACAAGATCAATAGAACATAGCGAAGGCTTCGTATCTTCAGTTCTTATAAATTAATTTCTATTCTATTCTATTAAATTTCATTTATACAGTTATGTAAGACTTATATAAATATATGGATAAAATTAACTAGAATAAGATTGAAATACTCGTTCGGACACAAAGAATTTGGTATCAAGAATGAATAACTTTGCCCATTTTTGATAGAAAACATATATATATATATATATATATATATATATAGAACATGACCCTCTCTTTGCTTCAACAACAATCCTTCACAATCCGATGTCGCAGCACATTGAAGCAAAGAGAGGGTCTAGTCTTGTTCTATACGAACTCAAAGATTTTGATATATCAATATGCTGCGTCGTCGGATTGTGAAGGATTGTTGTTAAATAATCGGATTAATTATTTCGAAAGCCCTTGTTATTGTCAACACAAGAAGGTAAGGCAACACACTCGTTCATATATTCATGAAAGCTTGGAATTGGTGTGGTTATGGAGTTATTGGATTCTGGAGATAAGAAAGAAGTTTGACCAAAACGGTGCTGTAAAGAGTTAGAAGTTGCAAAAACTGTAATTGCCATATAATTTTTTCCTTGGAAAATTAAGTAATTGAAAATTCAAATATTTTAGATGTTTGAGAAGAAAAAAGAATCTTTAATCTAGTGAAATCAAAATATAAGAAAATAAATTTTAATTATGAGAAAAAAGGGTGTTTTCACCTTCGAAAACTTGAATGAGTTTTTGATATATATATATATATACACATAACGACGCAATTATCAGGGGTGCGCTCTACCACTGAGCTAATAGCCCGTCGTGCGGACCTCCCGCTGGGGCCCGCTATGCCAAAAGCGAGAGAAATTTCATCCTCTCTTTCCTTTTTTACGTCCAAAGTCGTCAGACCGTGTATGGGGGCTGATGCCTGCCCAGTGCCGGAAGGTCAAGGAAGTTGGTGACCTGATGATAGGGGAGCTGGCGACCGAAGCCCTAGTGAACAGTGGCCGTAACTATAACGGTATATATATATATATATATAATAAAAGAAAAGGTGATCCAATTATTTTTAGTATATCTGACAGCTGCTACCTCTTTTATGGAATTAGTAAATATTGGTTCTAACTAATTTTTTTATTCTGCAGTTATGGAAAAATACTTTAAAAAATTAAGACCGACTGTTCAGTCATCATCGTCTGATTTAAATCAGAATGTTAATAAAGCACCTCCAGCATCGAAGGAGGTTATTATTGAAGAACTTGTGATTGACTTAGAAAATCTTCCTTCCGATCCAGGATTGAGACCTAATATAATGGAGTATCCTCCCGAAAAACGAGATCAGGTGCGTAGAGCTTATTTATTAAAAGGTCCTTGTCAACCTCGAAATCATAACTTTCCTCAAACCATGGATGGAAATCGTAAGCGGAGATTTATTGTATCATGGTTTGATGATTTCAAGGATTGGTTGGAATATAGTGTTGAAAAAGATGCTGCATATTGCTTATATTGTTATCTTTTTTCGGCTGATCGTGAAAGAAAGCATACAAATTTTGTATCTGAGGGTTTTAGTGCTTGGCGAAAGAAAACAAGATTAAGAGAACATGTAGGAAATCATGACTCTGATCATAATAAATGTCGAATTGCTTGTGAAAATTTAATGAACCAATCCCAATCTATTGAGTCAGCTTTTTCAAGGCAATCAGAGAAATCAAAAATTGAATATCGGTGTAGGCTAAATGCATCAATAGGGTGTCTTCGTTATCTCTTGATGCAAGGGCTGCCTTTTCGGGGGAATGATGAGTCTGAGAATTCAAAAAACCAAGGGAATTTTCTAGAATTACTAAAATTCATAGCTTCTAACAATAAAGAAATTATAAATGTTATTCTAGGGAATGCTCCTAAAAATCTCAAACTTACATCACCAGATATTCAACGTGATATCATTAATGCAGCTGCATTTGAGACAACAAAGGCCATTATTTTAGATATGAGTGATGATTTTGTTCTCTATTTTAGTGGATAAACGTCGAGATGTGTCAGTAAAAGAGCAAATGGGAGTACGTATGGATAAGAATTTCTCTGAATTGAGTGGAATTGGAGACCTTGCTAAGAGAATGGTGGCTAAAAAAAAGCATCGTGTATTCCCTTTGGTTTATTTGTTAGTCAAATTGTCATTACTTTTACCAGTTACTACGGCCACAGTGGAAAGAGCTTTCTTCGCAATGAAAATTATCAAGAGTTCACTTCATAATAAAATGGGAGATGACTTATTGAATGATTGTTTAGTGTGTTACGTTGAAAGAGATGTATTTGCAAATATTGACAATGATCTTGTTATGAAAAGATTTCAATCTATAAAAAGTAGGCGACGATCATTGTAATTTTAACTATTTTATATTCTTAATAAAACATTTTTTCTTTTTAGTTTTGATATGAAAATTTTTATGAAATCCATATTTTATTTGGGCCCTCCTATCTTAAATTCCTAGCTCCGTCACCGCGTATATATGTGATTTATTCTTTCATATTGCTCAAGCTTACGCTATGTTAACATTCAGAAGATGCAAAAACATGAATAGTATATAAAAGGATATCTGAGACAAACCGGGAGGAACACCAGCTTGACTTCTTGCGATGTAACATGCTTCCTACATTCACATTACATAATTTCTAGAGATTACATAGTTAATAGCAATAATTAAAAAATTGAATTAGTGAGAGACAACTAGTATAACTCTCTAAAAAAATTAATCAAATATCAACGACAAGAAAAAACTCTTCAAGTTACAACAACAAAACAATGCGAGAATAAGAAACTTTAAACGATAAAACAAACATCAAGATTTACGTAGAAAACCCTCTAGTGTATATGGAAAAACTATGGGACAAACTAAAAAATAGATACAATAAATTCAATAAGGATTTATAGAAAAAGTTGATCTTACCCTTTAATAACAAGTTGTCTCACAAAGTTTCAGGATTGAAACCAAGGTTGATGTTACAATCAACAATAACTCAAGCTAGTGATCCAAACAATCGAACGTGGATGAGAATACAACACTCTTTGCTCTCTCTCTATTTTTCCTTACTCTTGGATGTTGTGGCTGCACTCCTTACAAAATCCTACGTCTTTTTCTCTTTTATATGATGAAATAAATCTTTCTGTAACTAACATGGTCACTTACACGATTGTGTAAGTAACTGTGTATCTTCCAACACCACCTTAGTCGTAAACATACATGGTTACAGAGAGTTACATAGTCTCCACACACGGTATTTCACACAAACATGTACACGGATATGTACAAAACTGTGTATGTCTTCGCCTCTTCACACTTTCTTCACACGTTTATAGAGAACTTATACGGTTGATTTACACAGTCATGTAACGCTAAACATGGATTTGTAGCATTCTCCTAAGCCGTATATCTCCTCAGAAGAGAATCTTCCATTTTGTTTTTACTCGTTCGTCATTCTTACAAACCATTTAAGCTGACTACAATCACCAAAAATCTCAAAATAGAGTTAGACACTCAACAATCTCCCCCTCCAACCCAAATATAAGGAATACACATTATTCCCCATCATCTACTTGAGGTACATCCTAACAAGTTTACTACAAAGCTCTTGCTTGTTTCTAGGAACCACTTTGGTTAACATATTAGCACCATTTAAATTAGTATGAACCTTTTTCAACATTAATTTTGCTCTTATATCTAGCCCTTAACTATCTGACGTCTATGTGTTTTGTATGGGAATGATACACAGTATTTTTGCTCAAGTCAATAGCACTTTGACTATCATAAAATGCTACATAGTCTTCTTACTTCACATCTAACTCTTGAAGGAACCTTTTTAACTAGGGCATCTCCTTACAAGCTTCCACTACAGCTATATATTCTACTTTAT
>JANZXP010134617.1:0-15403 GCA_027576715.1 Erythroxylum flavicans
CATGCTTTATCATCATTAAATGGAGTAATGATCTTATCATTAAATGGTTTAATGGTTGTCTTTTAATGATGGCATGTAAAGTAACCTTTTAGCACTCATTTCATTAAAGAAAGGAAGGGGTGAATTTGGTGTACTCTCTCTTCCTTCTTTCATCCATAACTGAAAATGAGAAGGTCTCATTTAGGTCATTGGTCTTTTCATATAGCCATCTTAAACAAATGAGAAGAGTCTCATCTATTGGCTTCTTTATGATTGATTAAAGAATCAAGTGATGCATTGGATGCACATCACATCTTTCTTTCATGATAACTGAAATTGAAAAGGAGAGTAAAAAGGTTCTTGCATTTTATTTGACACACTCTCTCCTCTTATGCATGCATAGTCGAAACTTGGATGAGAAAAGTCTCATTTTTTTGGCTTCTTTCTTCTAAGAATATTCTCCTTAAAATACTTCTTCTCCTTTCCCACCAAATGATCTTGTTAACCAAGTTGTTTAAGAAGAACAAGTGGTAGATCGGATTGGTCGGGGATACAACAACAAGGAGAGGATACATTTACCAAGGAAAGGATATAAAAGAGCCAAAGCTATAGCAAGGATTTGGAAAGGATGCAAAAGCAAGGAGTCAAAGCTGTAGCAAGGAGTCGGTATATTTCTACCACCTTGTTATTATGTAAATTATTTTTCTTATACCATATCATGTATAGCTCAAGCACGTTGATTTGGTTATGTTATTTCCACTATGTTTTGATTTCCAAAAAGTTTTAAAATCTACCATTTAACCAAATTTTGCATGCTTTTTTTTCAATCCAACACTAGGTTGACTCACAGTACGTTCCAGGTTAGCATTTGCTTCTATGATCTGAAAATGTCTAAACACCGACGTTCAATCTTGTGTATCAACTTCATGCCATACACATATTATACAAATATTACTAATTTGATTAATCACATTAATATTCAATCATGCACATATGTATATATGTGATGTACAAAGCATGCTCAATTTGACCATTCCGCATATGTTTCCTTAATCACATCTTTTGATCATCCAAACATCTTCGTTTGTGTATATTAAGATTTCACTTAGGTTCATACCTTAAGGAACTTGGTTATTCTAATATCATAATTCAATCATTCATCATTTCTTTTCTAGCATTAAATGATCACAAAACATTCAAGTTCTCATTCATTCTTACTTAATACACATTGCCCATCTTCTCTGAATCACATTAGCATTCATTGGTCACTTTCATTCTTATAACATCTCCAAATTTCCATATTTTGTTTTATTGATATCATCCATCCATGCGTAAGTTATAACCTTATTTATCACCCTAAACATATCAACATTTAGTCACTTAATCCATCATCAAACTAAGTTCGTTTCAAGCTTCATTTAAGCCTAAAAGTACCATAAGAAAGTACCAAACCATTTGTTGTTTCAATCATCATTTAGAAGAAGTGTAATTCACATAAAAGTCATTCCTATGATCGCACCTACAGAAACTTTCCAGCACCTTCTTCATTTCCCACGATTGGATGTATTCCCACAGTCGTCAATTGTTATGTCTGAAACTTTTCCAGCCATTTACATCCAATTTCTCACTCTTTACTTACTAAATTTAACACCTTATACATAGTTCATCATTCCTAGCTTAATCCCTCATTATTTTCACCTCTATTTTAACTCAAAAACACCCATCAAATCGATCATATTATTGTTCATCTTTCACACAAAAACATAATAGGATCTTTATTGTTTACTATCATTTTACTTCTTCTCATTTCAAGAACACAATACTAGTCTTTTCTTTAACTTTAAAGCTTAATCTATTTCCTCACATAACAACTTGTAACTCACATTTATCATATACCCAAAACTGAACATGTTTATATCATTCCTTCATTCACATTTTTGCACTCATCCTATACACTAAATTAAGTCATAAACATATCTCTTTATTCATCAATTATCAAGTATCATTCAAACACCAATTTCAGTATTAATCATCCATAAAACAATACATAATCCATTGTTTATCATTATATGAAAACATAACATCCATAAATATTTATGTCTTCATCAACAATCATCACTCTTTAATCACCATTTTTACTATTAATCCATCACTATAACATTCCATAATCTATTACTCATCATAAACACAAAAATATGATATGAATATGTCCATTTATTCTTCCACAATGTAGTATAAAATCAACTCCATTTTCATTATCATTTAATCTCAAACTATCATCACATATATTTATATTTAGACAACATATGAAGATACCCATTCTCCATCCACGTTACATATATTTTCAACATCATTTTCATAATCATTTCTCCTCTTAATCTATCATAAAAAATATGTCTATTAAGCAAGTTATGAAGAACAATATGCTACTTACTTGATTTACTCAAAGTTTCTTCAAAATCTCCAAGAAACCCTAACTCCTTTAAGCTACATGATCATCATCTTGGAGGGTGGAGTAGGTTTGGTTTCTTTTAGTAACAAGATGAAGAAGATAACAAAAATGGAAGTAACAAGTGAAGGATAAGAGCTAAGTTCACGATGGTGAGAGTTGAAGGTGTCGTAAATGGAGAAGAAGAAATGAAGAAGATGAAGAACGAATGAAGTAAGAGCATTTAGCCAAAAATGAAAAACAAATGAACAACGGTCTTGCAATTGAAAGTAACGAGAGTGAGGCGTGTGGAAAGTGGCATGACAGTTGTTACTTGCCATATGTCCTCCTCTTGTGGTTTCCGATGGGTCCTCTTTAATAACTAGTCCATTTGTCTCCAATTTCTAATCCAATTGTCTCCCAATTTTCTATGATATTTTTCAATAAACCCTAATGTCACTTATCAATAATTTCTACTGCCATTTGACACTTATTTCTATTACTATAAATCAATTATCTTGCCACTTGGCATTTTTCCTAGTCCAAAAATACTCATAATTTCATAAATTTCTCAAATTTTCACCAAAAATTCTAAATTACTATTTATACTCACCAAATAAATTTTCAAGACATATCATTCACTATTCACATCATAATCACAATAAAAATAATTTATACCCCAGAATATGTCAAATAAGTGCATAAACAATCATTGTATTGTGTACAAAAATCCAATTTGCATGTACGTGTATGCTACTGTTATGCACGAGCATGAAATGCATTTCCTATTTTCTTAATAATGGTTCTCATGTATAGTTATCTAGGGTTCTGGCCCTTATTATGGGAAAATGAGATACTACACCTTAAGATGATCACATTTTGTAAAACTTGTCTCTTAACTCCTCTATACCTTCCAACACATCCCCTTAGAAGTCTAATATTATTAAACTCCTGTTATCTAAATGTAAAAGATGACTAAAACAATATTGTTTTTCATACCTTAAGTCAAGCTAATGTTATTTCAACTTAATAGATATAGAAACAAGTTAATAACAATACCCCATGTCATCCAATAATTAGTCCATGAGGCACTAGATTAGTTGCCATGTCATTTATCACATCATCCTAAACTGGTCCCATACATCACGTCAGTTGCCACATTAACTACCACATCAATTTTACATTTTGATTTTGCCGCTTTCACCTTATATATCATCGTCAATTCAATCCATTTGGTCTAAATGGATTGATCAGCCTTTAAATGATTAGTTTAGTTACTTTCTTATTAGTTTTTCTTTATTCAGACCGATTCTTTCTAAACTCATTTTGTGTCAAAACTGGTTAAATTCTAGCTCTATAAATACATTTTTTGCTTTCTTTTATTTTTTCAACCTTATTATTAAGAATCTTTCTCTTTTATGCACTATGGATACTACTTCTAAACTTCAATAATACATTTTTTAACCAATAGAAGTCATCTTTGATGGATCTAACTGTTTAGCAAGTTTTATATCTAATAAAAATCTCAATACCCATAAGAATATGGATTGTATATATTATAGTCTCGAAAGGGATCATTCCCATAAGAATTATGCAAGAAATAATTTAAACCTAATTTTGTCTAAGGTCAAAATAAATTCATTTTTTAAAAAATAATCAAAAAAATTAAAATAGAATAAAAATAAAGTAACTAAATTAAATAAGAAGTGAGCTGCCAATTAATTTAAGGTTTGATCAAGGATGAATGCTTAGGATTTATTCTTTCATTGTTTTGTTTCCTTAACTATGATTGATCCCATTATTTGTCAATCCCAAATTTTCTAAAGTATTGATTACTATCTCTCCAGTACTAATTAATTGATCCCTAATTGAATCTAAAAATTCAAAAATTGTAACCTCTCAATTCACAAAAGTTTCTTAACGTTTGTAATTATATATGAAGTTATCTATTGGATAATTAATTTCTCACACAGGATCTCTCTTCGAATGATTGTTATTTGATAATTGCATGACTTATTAAACTTCCAAATCTTGTTGTGCAATCTAACATGATTACTTTTGACTCACACTTTTGATTTGTTATTAAGGTATGAGCATGCATAATTATCACAACACCAGAATATGTATTGAATCAATAATAATCAAAATCACAAAATAAATTTGGAATATATTGGGGAGCCATGGGTCCATGCATCTCATGCATGGCTATACAGCAGAAGCATTGGAATCAAAATTCCAACATCAAGACATCCCCAAAAAATCCAAAATCCATGTGCATGTATAAACAGAATGTAAGAACATGAAATTACAGTATATGTACTTTACAAATGCTCCACCTTTCTTAAATCGTCTACTTTTTTGGGTTGTAGCAAACACCAAACACCTTTAACAACTAGTGAAGAACACGCAAAGATGAAGAAAAATTAGTGCTAAGGGTGGTCAGATCACCAAACAAGATGAATTCAAGTAGATGCTCAATTAAGAGTTAGATCATAAATAAGCAATTAAATTCATGCAATAACTGTATAATTGCATGAACAAACCACAAGATCACTCCTCTCAACCGCCAAAACTCTCCTGGACCTTTAGCCTCTTAATTGAGTGTGTTTGCGAACTCAGTAAGTGAACCATCATTGATGTGATCACTCATAGTACGCTCTAGAAAAGCTATTGCCTTAATGATTCGACAATGTCTGGATGCTGATGATCAACTTATGCATCTAAAGTCATGCAATGCACTCATAATTTACAAATCACTAAGTTGTTCGATCATATGAATATAAAATCATGCACATGAATATGTGTCATATTCAATGCATGCTCAATTGACCTTTCTGGGTATGTATTTTTATTCACAAGTCTTAACCATTCAATTATTATAGCTTGTATATTACCACTTTGCATTCAAGTTTATACCTTGAGTAAGTTTGATTACTTAAATTCATCAATCATACATTCACATAATTTCCTAATTCTCATTCATTCATACCTAATACACCTTACTTATATTCTTTGGATCATATTTGCATTCATAAGAACACCTTTATTCCTTTAATAACTCAAAATTTCTAGATTTAAATACATTGATATCAAGACAATCCCTTCGTTAAGTAATGACTTCAATTAACAGCCTAAACTTATCAAACCCTTAACCAATTAATTAAGCAATAATCTAGGTTCATTTCAAGCCTGAATCAAATCCAAATACACCAATGTAGAGTGACTTATCCTCATTTGGTTCAAAAAATTCACAAAATCGAAATTATCATTTCAAAGTCTTGGCCATAATCATGGATGACCTTCCCACGATCATGGGATGAGTGCCTCAATGTACACTATCTAATTTCCCTCAATTCTTCACTTATTTCATCTACTTAGGATCATCATTAACAATTCAAATTTTCCAGAATTCATACTCTTAAAAGCTACTTCAATTTATGTTAATATAGCTTCCATCTTGGTTACGTTACGCTATCTAAATTCTATTCATTTATGTCACTAATAATCATTCCTACACATACACTAACATCCCCAATTATTTTCCATATTCAAAAGAAAACTCTTTCATATCAAATTCAAACACCTTAGTAACAGTCCATTAATTAGACCTTAATTATACTTCAGATGCTCATTAATTTCATCTCAATTTCTAGGTCAAAATCATTCATTTAACAGCTCAAAACTTTTTTTTTTCATACATGCTAAACAGAACAGAAACTACCATTCATGCATCATTTTCCCACCACACATTTAACACCAATACTTCAATCAATCAATCCTCAATTCAATCATCATCAAGTTCTATTATTTTATATCACAAGAGATCAGTATTTTACCTTCTTGATTAGCTCAAGTACCTCCTTAATTATTAAGCTAACCTAGCCTTCCATGTATATAAACACAATTCCAAGAACAAGATGGGAGTAGAATGATTTCAGCAAGGGCAAAGAGATGATAACATATTATAGTTATCTTTGTGCAGGATCTTGTATGGATCTTGGAGTGACGATGAACAGAATTAAAGCAAAATTTCAAAGCTGTGAGTGTAATATATGTGTTTCGATAGTGAGAGGGAGGAGAAAAAGAAAGCATGTAGAAGAAACAACTAGAGAGAAACATGACTCTGCATTTGCTTAAGCCATTTGGAGCAATTTGTTTTAGAAGAACACGTGTCATACATATGGAGTAAGCTACATGTCTTCTTATATGGCTGCCAAATGTCACCAATATCTTAAGCCATTTATCACTCAATCACTACTGCCATTTGTCACTTAATTTCTATATAAAAAGTCACTCATTTTATAGGCTTAGTTAACCTAATTTCTCACATGTCAACTTATCTTACCATTTAACATTTTTCCTAGACTAAATGTACATTTTAATTTTTCACTCTTATAATTGTAATAATTAATTCCAAATTATTTATTTTAATCCATCAAACCAAAATTCAAAATAGAAGCAATACATAGTCAAATTATCATCACGTTAAACCTTTCATACCCCGAAACATGTCAATTGAGTGCATATATTATCTTTGCAATGTTTTCTAAATCAACATTCACGTATGTATATGCTCATGTTATGCATGTAAATGAAATGCACCTCATAAAATCTAAAATGATATGACTCAAAGGTCTAACATTCTAACCCTCAGTAAGTTTTGGAAACTGACTTTTACAATTGCAATTTTATTTGACAAACACATAATATAACACCTTTAAAACATTTCTGTGAAAGAAAATTAGAAAAACAATTTTTCTAGAAGTATTACGAAAATTTCAAAATTAGCAAATGCATTATGTTTTTCAGATATTCCCAAAAATCAACTTATGAACATACTAGAAATTAATTTGAAATAAAATAAAAAATAACATTAAATTGCAATTTCCTTTGACAAACACATAATTTAACATCTTATAAACATTTATATGAAAGAAATCAAAAAAAACAAATTTCCATAATTTATATGAATTTTTCAAAATCAACATGCATGTCAATCACAATTCAGCAAACAGTTTGCACATTTTCAATAGATCATCTTATACATGCATAAGTAGCTCTGATACCACTGTTAGGGAGCCATGGGTCCATGCATCTCATGCATGGCAATGCAGCAGAAGCATTGAAATTAAAATTTCAACACCATGACATCCCTATAAAATTTAGAATCAATGTGCATGTATAAATAGAATGTAAGAACATGAAATTATAGCATACGTACCTTGCAAATGCTCCACCTTTCCTAAATCTTCTACTTGTTTACATTGTAGCAAACACCAAACACCTTCAACAGCTAGTGAAGAACATACAAAGATGAAGAAAAATAAGTGTGTAAAGGTAGATAGAGCATAAAATAGGTTGAATTCAAGTAGATGCTCAATTAAGAGTTAGATAATAAACAAGTTACATACAATTAAACTCATGAAACAATTTCATGAACAAACCTTAAGATCACTCCTCTTAACCTCCAGAACCGTTCTGGACCCTTAACCTCTCAATTGAATGTGTTTTAGCCTAATTTTGAGTGTACATAAGTGAAGAAATCACTTATGTACCACCTGTCATAAATGGATCACGATCGTGACTTGCTTAAAATGACAACCATACACACTTTATATTTCATCCAATCTTTTATACGTGTGACCCTTAGGTCCTCAGTTATTTTTAGCACTTGAATTAACTCTTAATTCGAGCATATCATGAATGGTTTCATGCCACTTAAATTAACACTTAATCCAAGCAAATCATGAATGGTTTCATGTCATTTGATAGCCTGTTGATAACTACCAAACTATGCAGTAAATGGTGAACTAAGGTCGAACTACTGGGATGCAAATCCTATTTCAAAAGTTGTAATAAAGAAAACAAAACACCCTGAGATGATGAAGACGAGATAGCTAATATGCAATAAACGTAACCAAAAAGACAAACACAAAGCAAATTTAGAAAAGTCTAATAATAATGGTAAAGAAGTGGGCCGGAGATATCTTTGTGATTCTGGGATGTTCATTGATCCTTGAATCTAAATAAAAGGTAATCTCATCATAGTGTTAGCCTATGGACTCAATTAAACTCTCCAACCCTTAATTTCCCTAAAATAGGCAAAACTAATAAGCTCTAAAATTGCCCAAGATCTCCACTATAAACTAGAATAGGCTCTCTAAGTTCAAGAGTGAAGATGCATTAGGTACTAAGAAACAACTAACTTAGGCCATCTACTCATAAGCTCGGAAGGCGTAACCTAAAGGTATGGGATCCTAGATTAGTTGATTAAGTATCCTGACAAATTCAACTAAACTATTGCTACTTCCATGAATCACTATATAGTATTACATATCACACGCTCAACCTTAGCCTTCAAATTAGAAATTTACCTAAAGGGTAATCAAGCCTACAAGTAATTCCTAATTCACGAAACTCCATTCTCACAATTTCCATCCCTTAATATCTCCAAACCCCTAAGTAGTCTAGCCATACATGTTTATATCAAGCACAGTTGATATTAAATAAACAAAACCCATAACATAAACCATTAAACATTCAAATACCAAATAAATTCAGATCTTCACAAATGCATAAATAAACTTAAACAACCAAGATTAAAAGTGGAAAGTTGTAGGAATAAACATCCGTTGATATATCACAAAGGTTCATTACAAAATTCTTAAGTTTCCATTATAAAATCCATCAAACATTCATTCTAAATATTCTAGCACATGTAAAAACGTGAATAAAACTAAGAAAGCTCTAAACTAATGGAATGAATACATTAAGACATGTGAAAATAAAGCATTGAAAATGAAATAAACTAGCTAAGCATAAAGAAAATAACAAAAACTTCTCTGCTCCTTCCTTCTCTCTTCTTCTTCTCTCTTCTTAAAGTTTTCCAAAAGTGTCAAATTTTGTAGCCCCCATCCTAAGTCCTCGTCTCTTTATTTATGTATTATGTTCCATTTAGGGTAAAACATAGGATTCTTCTCCGCCTCAAAAGTCTAAAAAGCCCTTTAAAAACTTAAGTTTGGAAGGTCATCCGTATGTTTGCGCACAGGCCACGATCGTGGCCTTTAGTGCATAATCGTGGCCAATTTATTACCCTACGATCGTGGCTGACTTTCCACTATTGTGGCCCTATGCTCAAGCTTTTGTCACAATCATGGCACTGGGTTGTTTCCTGGGTATTCTCCGATTCTTCCTCTGAATGCCCATGATGGTTTCCCCTCCATAGATGGCTCTCCAACTTTGTCAATCTTCTTCCTTTTAACACATATTTGTGTTCACTCCTTCAATCTATATGTAAACATAAGATGAACAAAAATTGAGTATTTAAACACAACAATAGGATTGGAAAGACATTGACATGCATAAGAAAATATAAGATGATTCAATCCTTTCAAATACCCCCACACTTGAACTATTGTTTGTCCTTAAGCAATTTAAAAGTAACCAAGATATTCTGTCAATTTGTTTTCAAAGAAGATCGAGCATATGCAATCCTTCAAACTTTGTTCATTAATGCACATAAACAAAATTAAAGGTAGACAACATTGATCAAAGGTAAGATAAAACTAAGATGGATTTTCCTCATGATGTTCACTCATTTCACTCAAGTGTTTAAGGTCAGTGTTTCACTCAATACTCCCTCTAAGAGACTACACTTATATAGGCTTGCAAATTCACCAATTCTCTACCACATAGCTTAAATGCCATCATGGATCAAAAAGGGTTTTTACTTAGGTTATAATGGGGTTTAGGTTAAGGTAAGGCAAAAAGGTCAAAGGGTAACTCACAAGTACTAACAAAGTGCTAACTA
Organism: Erythroxylum flavicans; assembly: GCA_027576715.1. NCBI lineage: Eukaryota > Viridiplantae > Streptophyta > Magnoliopsida > Malpighiales > Erythroxylaceae > Erythroxylum > Erythroxylum flavicans. The sequence continues at coordinate 10,218 of JANZXP010134617.1, forward strand.
AGAAGGGACAACCAAACACAAATTCTAAGATATGCATATAAATATCACAAACTACAACTACTCATCACTAACTAATGCTACTACGTTTCCTTCATTAGCAAAAACAAAGACGCCTTTAATCAATAACACTAAAAAAAGATGCTTTTCTTCTTTTTTCTTTTGAATAACACTAAAATAATAAGGAAATAATAGCAGCACAATTCAATAAGTCATGAGTAAAAGTGCCTCTTAAAACATCTCAGATTTGAATACAAAACAAAAGTCCCTAAATCATATAATCAAATGCTCACTCATTACTTCACTAAACTTGTGACAAGGTAAGGCTAATGGTTTTTTGAGTTTTAATGTAAGGTGATTAATTCAAAAACAAACAAGGTTGAAGGCTCAAAAGAGTTGGCAAGGGAAAAATAAGTTGATGGGTTATTTAAGCAAAGGGTTAAAAATAAAGGCCTTAATCATTTCCTTAAAGCATGCATCTCGTAGTTTCAAACTGGTTCGATGCAAGTTTTGAAGGTAATCTTCCTAGGGGAGCATTACACACAGAAAAGAAACGAAATGACTATGAAATATAGTTATATAAGCTCAAAACCTTACATGCACTTATATGAAAATCCATCAAATTTTCATACATTACCTGTTGGGTCTCGAATTTTTTTTTATTGATTTTATTAAGCATGATTTGAATAAATTTTGTGGTTTTGGTAGATAAATCATTTTATTTGGAGTTTAATTATTATGTCAAGTTTAGGAGGACTTATTTCATGGATTGATGGAATTAAATTATTAATGTTGTAAGATGGTATAAGGGCAAAATTGGAAGATCACTTAAGGTTAAAAGACATAAGGCTTATATGGAAGGGCAAATTGGAACTTTCACACTCATTAAAAAGTAACAGAACACGTCTTCGGAGTATGTTTCTAGACAAGTTCGCCGCGGCTAACTCAATTTTTCTTGCACAAACATACTTTGGTATTTTGGGCATAACTTTTGGTGTAGTTATCCAAATGGACTGATTTTTAATTTTTTGTAAACTAGAGATATAGGGTTACAAATTGTATGAAGGAATCAAGTCTAAATTCAGGCTCTAAGCATTTCAATTTCAGGATGGAAACTGAATATAGAATTTTGTTTCAGCATGAGAAATAGTTTAAATTGTTGAGGTATGACCTTCCAATTGCTAAACCAAATTAAATGGAATTTTAGTTATTGTTTAAGGAAATCAAGTGAGGCAAGGGAGGTAAGAGGAGCAAGAGCAGAGACAACCCTAAGCAAGTTTATAAGTAAGGATTTTAAGGTGGGTTACAGTTTTATAATTAAGTAATAGGTCATTAATGTTTTCTTTCAAATGATGGAAATAATTGATTTCAAATATATTATGAATGTACACTAGAACTCTTGAATGTTTTGAAAAAGTGTTATGTGCTTAGTATGAGCATATTGCGTTGATGAATTATGAAAAGAATGTGAAAATGATTTCTGAAGAGATACTATGGTTGTAAAATTAAGTTTTGAAAATGTGCTGTTTTGGGAAACAAGTTTGCAAGATATGAAATACGTATTATGTAGGTTTGTGGTGGCCCCCTAAGTTAAGTCAAGTGCACTTTGACAAAAGGCTTCTTCCACCTGCCCACTAGTGGCATAGAGATCCTTCATGGACTCCCATAAGTTTACGACTATGTAAGACCATTAAGTGGGATTGCGATAGTATGTTCTGTTCACGGCTACACAGCACCCTTGTGGGAAATGTGTAGTATGTTCTGTTTTGGATCCACCCAAACCATTTGATGTGCCTACGTGTTTATGATTTGTGAACAAGTTGATGAATGCATAGATCATGTTATTTGTGAATTGGATTGTATGAAGAAAATTTAAGAAATATGTTCTTATGATTCAATGTAAATTATTTTCAATGGTTTTGCTTGTTACTAGTCATAAAATTGTTACCCAAGAGCTTTAAGCTCACCCCCTCTCAATTTTGTCCCATCTTCAAGTTAGGAGCAAGAGATCGAGTAGTCAAGGGTTACGACATCACCCCAAATTTGTATACTTTTGAATTTTGAGTTAGGTTTTGGGAATTTAAGGGTTTAGCTGCATTTCAAGTATCTTTTGTATTTTTGGATTATGAAGTAAATGATATATTGTGGCTTGAAATGCCATTAAACCTTTGTAAAACTCTTACCTTTGATATTAATGAAATATATGTTTGGTTTTGTCTATGATTTTTCATGTTTTCATAAAGTATTCAATTATGGAAATGAGATTAAGATTTTGAGAAACTGTTTCTGGTTATGTCTTATCCATTTTGTTTTTGAGTTGAATTGATGAATATGGCTGAAGGATTTTAAATTTGCATTTTAGTAAGATAAGTAGCTCGGATTATGGGTTTTGTCACAGGGGTTTTCACCGCGGCAAAACCAAGAGTCGCCACGGCGTAATTCACTCGAAGGAAATTCTGATTTTCTCGTGGCGACTTCGTCGCGGCGTAATTCACCAGAAGGGTCAGTGAGGTTTACTCACATATGTTCACCGCGGCGAAGCCAGTTTACTCGCTTATGTTCGTCGCGACGAAGGCAGCCTTTGCTTCCGAAGGTTTCTTCTTCCAAATTTCCAAATTCTAAGCCTCCCTCTATGCTTAAGCTTTATGACCCCATGTCTAATGTTGGGCTCCGCAAATGAGGTCCAATAACTAAATCGTCCACAAACATTCAATACGGATCCAAAGGTCCCCTTTTTCCCACGTTTATTGATTTCCATTCACTGGATCACACCTGGCTATTGATCAAATGGCCAAGGCGTTCGATACATAAAACAAATAAATAGGGGGAGAGGGGGCATCCTCGTCTTAGTCTCCGTCCCATGCTGAATGCCTCTATAACTTCACCATTCCATAAAAGCCGAATGCTCGGGGTGGTGACACAATCCATAACCACCGAGATTAAGTTAGCCGGTAAACCTACAGCTTGGAGAGTGTCATTAATGAAGCTTCATGACAAGCTATCGTAGGCTTTTGCCAAATCTATTTTCAGCACCATAAATCCATTCCTTCTTTTTAATCCCCTCATCGTGTGAAGTAGCTCTTGTGTGATCACAATGTTATCTTGGATGTGTCAGCCAGGAACGAAGCTCGTTTGATTCGGTGCTATCTAGGACAAGATTAAAGGCTTGAGACAATTAGCAATAATCTTCATGAGTATCTTGTATGAGACCTTGCACAGGCTGATAGGCCAGAATTGATGTATGGTTTCCGGTTGCTCCAGTTTTGGGATTAGTAATAGCAATGTTTCATTCACGTCCCTAGACGACTTCTGGCCCATGAAAATGTTCTTAACTAGCTGTATGAGTTGTGCCCTCGTACTCCTCCAATGCTTCTGGTAAAACACTGCGTGAAATCCGTCCGGTCTAGTGCTTTAAAAGGTCCCATATTTGTTAGAGCCCTCCAAATCTCGTCCTCAGTCACCATGCAGAAATATAACAACATTGATATTATCTCTTTCTTGAATATTCTCTGACATTCGCATCTCTCTTTCTCTCTTCTTCCTTAATCTTCTTGTTCGTTTGTTATTCAACGTTAACGTATTAATAACCGAATCAACGCAACAAATGTTATCAGAGCAGTCAATCCAAAGAAGGACAACCATGGAGAAAGGAACAAGGGATGCTGAAATGCGAAGGTTCAAAGAAAACATAAAAGTGTTAACGGAATCACAAAACAGGGCAGAAAGTAGAGCAAAAAAACACAAAAAGGATATAATGGAGCTTAAGACGATGTTTACGTCGTTTATGCAACAACGAGGAGTGGGTCCGGGAGCAACCAATCCAACAACTCCTGAAAACTCGATTTGTAATGAACAAGGCTCGCAGAAGGAGGATGGAGTAATACCTACAAGGCTAAGTACAATTAAGTTTCCCAATTTTGATAGAAAGCGAATAAAACTCTGGTTATATAGATATGGGCAGTTCTTTCAACTGGATCAAACGACAGAAAAGATGAAAGTGGGCTTAGCAATCCTTCACATGGATGAGCAGGCGCAAGAATGTTATCGACTTTATTTGCGTAATAGAAACAAATTAGAGGTGGTGGATTGGAAAGAGTGTAAATAACACTTTAATGGATCGAAAGATAATAAGAAACAAACCTGAATCCATAATTCTTGTGCAATATTTCTTTCTTATTTTATCCACTCTCTGCCTTCTTTCAATTCACAGTTATTTCACAATGGTGCAGAAACTGTTGTTGTGTCTTTAATGTTTTGTAACGTCGACATTATAAAGGGAGAGGAAGGGCAGTTTTTTAAAAACAAAACCCTAGGAAGTCTAATGTTATTTAACAAGCCCAATCACTATTATCTTGGTCCACTTTTAAATTAGAGTCCATGACAATAATATGGGTCACAATAATTAATTATTAAAATTAATCTAACAATCTCCCACTTGGCCCATGTTACGACTTAGTGATTCAACAAGAAAACTTGCAGTGCACATAATACATTGAATCAATCAAGTCATCCTTAAGTGAATTAAGATGATGGGATCATGACGATCACAAGTCATTAAGCGACATGATTCCTACCATGTAGCACAAACCAATCCCAATTCTAAGTTTCTTTAAGATTTAATTTGAGAAATACCATAATTCTCAAGAACTACATGTCTTCAAAAGAACCATAATAACATGTCAATAAAGTAGAAACACAACTATAAGTGAATTCTAAGTGTCACATGTAATGAGCAAATTGTAATTAGAATAGCAAGGCTTTATCTATAACACCCATACTCTTGACATGGTCAATAAACGCCTTGGGTGGTAGTCCCTTACGTCGCGTTTGGTTGCTGTCTTCAATATATAGAGACGGAACGAAACAGAAATTTGGAGACAGAACAGAACAAAAAATGGAGACAGTAAGCTGTTTGGTTGTGATGGACAGAACAGAAAAAATTGTCTTCGTCTAGAGGACGAAAATGTGTTTGGCTGCAGTGGACAGAACAAAAGACAGTATCAATGACGAAAATATCCCTGTAGTATAATATAATCAGAAATATGTAATTCATTGATTATTTTATAATTGTATCAATTTTTATTTTAAGTGTATTTGTAATTTTTTAATTATGATGAAATAATTACAATATAATTAATTAAATTATTATTATTACTTAATTAATTACATTATATTTAATTAAAATATTA
>JANZXP010134628.1:0-15403 GCA_027576715.1 Erythroxylum flavicans
CACCCTCGCGGGGCACGGATCCGGGTATCACTGTCGATATCGGGTTCGGGTTTTGCGGGAGTGGGGTGTTACACAACAAGTTATTTTGCCCACCGATGATGCCTAGGGACCGTGCCAATGGGCTGTTCTGCCCACCAAAGGTGCCTAGTGACTGTGCCAACAGGCTGTTTTTACCCACCGAAGGTGCCCAATGGGTTGTTTTACCCACCGATGGTGCCTAACGAGCATGCCAATGGACTATTTGCCCTCCAAATGTGTGCCAACGGGCTGTGTTGCCCACCGAATGCGCCCAATGAGCTGTTTTCCCACCGAATGGGCCTAGCGACCATGCCAACAGGATGTTTTGCCCATCGAAGGAGCCTAGCAACTATGACAATGGCCTATTTTGCCTACCGAAGGTGCCCAACATGCTGTTTTTCCCACAGAGGGCGGCTAAAAACAGTGCCAACGGCCTATTTTGCCCACCGAAGGTGCCTAACGATTGTTGCAAATGGCTATTTTTCCACCGAAGATTCCTAGCGATCGAGCCAAAGGGTTGTTTTACTCACCAAAGTTACCCAACAGGCCATTTTTCAGATCTAACGTGCCTAGCGACCGTGCCAATGAGTTATTTTTCCCACCAAAGGTCTATAGTGACTGAGTCAAAGGACTGTTTTGTGCACCGAAGGTGCCCAATGGGTTGTTTTTCCCACCGAAGGTGCCTAGCCACCATGCCAATTGGCTTTTTTGCCCTTCGAAGGTGCTTAGTGACCATCCCAATGGGTTGCTTTGCCCACTAAAGGTGCCTAGCGAACATTCCAATGGGCTATTTTACCCACTAAAGGTGACTAACTAGTTGTTTTTCCCACTAATGGTGCCTATCGTTTATGCCAACGAGCTGTTTTACCCACCGATGGTGCCCAATGGATAGTTTTTTACACCGAAGATGCCTAACGACAGTGTGAATGGGCTGTTTTGCCCACTGAACGTGCCAAATGGGCTATCTTTCCCACTGAATGTGCTTAGCAACCATGCCAACCGATTGTTTTGCCTCCCGAAGATGCCTAGCAACTATGCCAACAAACTATTTTGCCCACCAAAAGTGTGCCAACGGGTTATTTTTCCTACCAAAGTTACCTAGCGACTATCCTAACGGGCTGTTTTACCCACTGATGGTGCCTAGAAATCGTGCCAATTGGCCGTTTTACCCATTGAAGGTGCCTAGTGGCTGTGCCAATCGACTGTTTTACCCACTGAAGGTGCCCAATGGGCTGTTTTGCCCACCGAGGGTTCCTAGCTACTGTGTCAATGGGCTATTTTGTCCACCGAGGGTGCCTAGCTACTATGCCAATGGGCTATTTTGCCCACCAAAGATGCCTAGCAACTAAGCCAACGGGCTGTTTTTCCCAACAAAGGTGCCTAGCAACCATGCCAATAGGTTGTTTTACCCACAAAAGGTGCCTACCCATTGTGAGAATGGGTTATTTTGGCCACCAAAGGTGCCTATCGACCATGTCAACGAATTGTTTTACCCACCAAAGGTGCTTAGTGACCGTGCGAACGGGTTGTTTTTCCCATCAAAGGTGACCAACTGGATTTTTTCCCATCAAAGGTATCTAGTGACTAGGGCAACAGGTTATTTTGCTTGTCGAAGAAGCCTAACAACTGTGTCAACAGGCTGTTTTTCCTATTGACAATGCCTAACTAGCTGTTTTCCTACGAAAGTTGTCTAATGACCGTGTCAACAGGCTGTTTTACCCACCGAAGGGGCCTAGCGATTGTGCCAACCAGTTGCTTTACCCACCAAAGCTGCCTAGTGGCCTTGTCAATAGGATGTTTTTTGCATCGAGAGTGGTTAGCAATCGTGCCAATAGGCTAATTTTCCCACCAAAGTGCCTCGCGACCGTGCCAACATGTTGTTTTGCAGATCGAAGGTACCCAACTGGTTGTTTTTCCCACCGAGGTTGCCTAACAACCATGCCAATGGGCTGTTTATCCCACTGAAGGTGCCCAATGGGTTGCTTTTCCCATCAAAGGGGCCTAGCGACCGTGCTAGCAAGTTATTTTGCCCACCGAAGGTGCCTAGCAACCGTGCCAACGGGGTTTTTTTGACCACTGAAGGTGGCCAATGTGATGATTTTCCCACCAAAAAGGCCCAACGACTGTGCCAATGGGTTGTTTTGCCTATTGATGGTGCCTAGCGATAGTGTCATCAGACTGTTTTTGCTAGTAGTGTGTCCTAGGGTCATATGTGATATGATTTACATTCCATAAATAGTATTAGGCTTATGTCATCAAGTATGTGACTTGATAGTAAAAACCATAAGCATTATAATACTATTCTAAACTATCCTTGATTGATCATGATTGGTGGAAGAATAATGAATTAAGGTTAGTATGTGTTCTGATTAATGATCATTTAATGATTATGGAAATGAGTTATCAAATCAGATACATAGATATACGTTAAAGAACATATATTGGACCGACCCACAAAGAGAGCATTACATGGCTTCATGTCATTAGTGGTTCTCAGTAGGATTTGACTTTAGTCCTTTGACCTAAAATCATCATGGTTCCCTAAATGAGGAATTAAGTGTTTTGACATCAGAATAAGTTATCTTTAGCCAGATAACAAGTAGTTTTATGTTGGACGTTAAATGAATCATTTGGAGTGATATGAATGACAAAGATGGGATTTGTACCTCTCCTAAATGAGAGAGATATCATTTGGGCCTCTTGACAAGTATGACTGAAGAAACGCATGGCCATGCTCAAATGAATTGATAAGGAGTCATCAATGTCATTTGTTATAGTCAGTCAACTTGGGAATAAAGAAACTATGATTAATCAAAGGTTGACATTTACTATACCTTATGATTAATCTTGATATCGAATTACAAACGGACTGAGTTTGTAAACATGGTTACAGGTTAAATCGGATTACCGATCCTCATTTGATTTAGGGAGTCATGATGTCTTGCTAAAGGCTGCTTATGACTTATGAGCCTTAAAGTGTGATCAAGCCCATTGCCAACATCAAATGAGGTTATAGGGTCACACACAAAGAGTGATATGAATTGGGCTTGTTCACTTGGGCCTAATTTATTAAGCATTGAATAAATATATGTGGATATATTTATTAGGTTAGATTGAATTAAGTTATCGGGCTTTTATTATATGAGATATAATATGGGATGAAACCTATTAGGCTTCTATAATCCTAATGAGTTTAGGATTACGGTATTCTTATTCCTAATAGGAATAGGGATTAGGGCTTCTCTATAAATAGAGGGCTTATGTCTCATTAGAAGACATACGAAAAACCTTAGCCACCTAGCCACTCATTCTTTTTTCTAGAGACAAACTATGCAACGTTCTAAAGTGTTTTAGAGCATGCCAGCACACATTAACCACTGCCCAGATCGTTTCTCCTCATGTGGATACTAATAGAGGAAGTTCACGAGCTGTAGCGTGAAGATATCCGAAAAGAATCTCAATATGCACGTTTCAAGAGGTAATTTTGTACGCGTCTTGTTGTGAAATTTCGGTTAACCATGGCATAAGACCCAAAGTCCTATGGTCCATTTCGCAATGTATTGTAAATTTTTGGGCCATAAGCAATTTAACAATTTTGCTCATAGAAGTTACTTAGTGACCATGCCAACGGGTTGTTTTTCCCACTGAAGGTTCCTAGCGATCGTGCCAATGGGCCGTTTTACCTACCGAAGGCACCCAACATGCTGTTTTTCCTACCAAAGGTGCCTAGCGATTGCGTCAACGGGCTATTTTTCCCACTAAAGGTGTTTAGTGACTATGCCAAAGGGTTGTTTTGCCCACCGAAGATGCCCAACGAGCTGTTTTCCAATTAAATATGCCTAGCCATCGTGCGAACACGCTGTTTTGCCCACCGAAGGTACCCAATGGGCTATTTTGCCCACCGAAGGGGCCTAGCGACCATATCAATGGGTTGTTTTACCCATAGATGGTGCCCACCGACCGTCATAATGGACTGTTTTGTCCAGCAAAGGTGTGTCAACATGCTATTTTTGCCCAATGAGCTATTTTTCCCACCGAAGGAGCCTAACCACTGTGCCAATGAGCTGTTTTGCCCACCAAAGGAACCCAATGGGCTGTTTTTCCCTTCAAAGGTGCCTTGCAACCTTGCCAACGAGCTATTTTATCGACTAAGGTGCCCAACGACCATACCAATAGGTTCTTTTGCCCACCGACTGTGCCTAACGATCATACCAATAGGTTGTTTAGCCCACCGAAGGTGCCTAGCAATCATGCCAAAGGGTTGTTTTGCCCACCCAAGGAACCCAACAACCATGCCAACGAGCTGTTTTGCCCCCTGAGGGTGCCTGGAGACCGTGCCAGCTGACTGTTTTGCCCACTGAGGGTGCCTAGTGACCACGCCAATGGGTTGTTTTGCCCACCGAAGGTGCTTAGGGATCATGCCAATGGGATGTTTTTCCCACCGAGGGTGTCTAGCAACCGTGATAGTAGACTATTTTACCCACCCTAGGTGACTAGCCACCTTTCCAACGGGCTGTTTTACCCACGTAAATTGGCTAGCGACTGCGTCAATGGGCTATTCTGCCCGCAGAAGGTGCTTAGAGACCGTGCCAACATGCTTTTTTCCCCATCGAAGGTGCCTAGCGACTGTACCAACGGGCTGTTTTTCCTATACAAAGTGCATAGTGACCGTACCAATGGGTTATTTTGCCCACCGAATGCGTGCAAACGGGTTGTTTTGCCCACCAAAGGTGTACTAATGAGCTATTTTTTCCACCAAATTTGCCTGGCGATAGTGCCAATGCACTGTTTTACCCATCGAAGGTGCCTAGCCACCATGCCAACGTGTTGTTTTGCCCACCGAAGGTACCCAATTGGCTATTTTTCCACTAAAGGTGCCTAGCAAACATGCCAACATGCTCTTTTGCCCCTCCAAGGAGCCTAGTGACCATGCCAATGGGCTGTTTTCCCAACCAAGGTGCGTAGCAATCATGTCAACGGGTTGTTTTGCCCACTTAGGGTATCGAGCAATCGTACCAATGGCCTATTTTTCCCACCAAAGGTGCCTAGCGACCGTACTAATAAGTTACTTTGCCCATCGGAGGCATGCAAATGGGTTGGTTTTCCCACCAAACGTATGCCAACGTACTATTTTTCCTACCGAATGTGCCTACCGATTGTGTCAACGGGCTGTTTTCCCACTGAAGGTGCCTACCCACCATGCCAGGGGGCTGTTTTGCAAAACGAAGGTGCCCAACTTGCTATTTTTCCACTAAAGGTGCCTAGCGAATATGCCAACGGACTGTTTTTCCCAGCCAAGGTACATAGCAACTATGCCAACGGGTTGTTTTATCTACCAAAGGTGCCAAGCGAACTTGCCAACAGGCTGGTTTGCCCGCCAAGGGTGCCTAGCGACCGTGCCAACGGACTGTTTTATCTACTAAAGGTGCCTAGCAACTGTGTCAATGGCCTGTTTTGCCCACCAAAGGTGCTCAACTAGTTGTTTTACCCATCGTTGGTGTCTAGCGACCCTGCCAAAGGATTGTTTTCCTACCGAAGGTGCCAACGGACTGTTTTGCCCACCGAAGGTGCGCCAATGGGCTATTTTTCTCAACAAAGATTCCTAGCGTACTTCACAATAGGTTGTTTAACCCATCGAAGGTGCCAACTGGTTGTCTTGCTACTGAAGATGCCTAGCGACGGTACCAATGGGCCGTTTGGCCCACCAAAGGCACCTAGCAATCGTGCCAATGGGCAGTTTTGCCTAACGAGGGTGCCTATCGACCATGCCCACGGGCTATTTTACCCACTTAAGGTGCCTAGCAACCATGCCAATGGACGGTTTTACCTACTGAAGGCGCTCAACAGGTTGTTTTCCCACTAATGATTCCTAGAGAGCGTGCCAAAGGGGTGTTTTACCCACTGAAGGTGCTCAACGGTCTGTTTTTCCCACGAAAGATGCCTAACGACCATACCAATAGGCTATTTTGCCCGTCGAAGGTGTGCCAACGGGCTGTTTTGCTCACCAAAGGTGCCTATTGACAATGCCAATGGGTTGTTTTTCCCACCAAAGGTGTCTAGCCACCGTTCGGTGGTCAAGTGGCTATTTTTCCACCAAAATTTCCTGACAAATGTGCCAACTGGCTATTTTACCCACAGAAGGTGCCTGGCGACCATGTCAATGGGTTGTTTTGCCAACCCATGGTGCCTAACGACTGTGCGAACGAGCTATTTTGCCCATCGCGGGTGCCTAAAGACTATGCCAATAGGCTGTTTTACCTACCAATGGTGCCTAGGGAATATCCCATTGGGAAGCTTGGCCTACTGAAAGAGCCTAATAACCTTGCTAATGGGCTATTTTCCCCACTGAGGGTGCCTAGCGACCGTTCCATTGGGATGTTTTGCCTACCCAAAGAGCCTAGCGATCTTGCCAATAGGCTGTTTCGCTTACTGAGGGTGCCTAACGATTGCGCCAATAGGCTATTTTACCCACCAAAGGTGCCTAGTGACCGTGTCAACGTGCTGTTTGGCCCACCAAAGGTGCCTAGCAACCGTGCCAATGGGTTGTTTTTCCATTAAAGGTGTCTAGTGAATGTGCCAACAGGCTATTTTGCATACCAAAAGTGCCTAGGGATAATGCCAAAGGGTTGTTTTGCCAACTTAAGGTACCTAGTGACTATGCCAATGGGCTGTTTTGTGCACTGAGGGTGTCTAGTGACCATACCAACGGTCTGTTTTACCCATTGAAGGTGCCCAATGGGCTATTTTGCCCACCGATGGTGCCTAACGACCATGTCAATGGACTGTCTTTCTATAGTAGGTGTGCCAACTGGCTATTTTTCTCACCAAAGGTGCCTAGCGACTGTGTAAATGGGTTGTTTCTCCCACCAAAGGTGCCTAGCAATCGCACCAACAGGCTATTTTGCCCACTGAATATGCCTAGGTACTGTGCCAATAGGATGCTTTGCCCACCGAAAGTGCCTAGCAATCATGTTAATGGGTTGTTTTTCCACTAAAGGTGTCTAGTGAATGCACCAACGGGCTGTTTTGTGCGTCAAAGGTGCCTAACGACTGTGTCAAAGGGCTTTTTTGTCAACTTAAGGTGCTTAGCGACTGTGCCGACGACCTGTTTTGCCCACGGAGGGTGCTTAGCGACGATGCCAATGGGTTGATTTTCACATCAAGGGTGCCTAGTGACCATGCTAACGAGCTGTTTTACCCACCAAAGGTGCCCAACAGGCTGTTTTGCCCACTAATTATGCCTAGCGACCACGCAAACGGACTATGCGAACGGGTCGTTTTCTCCACCAAATATGCCTAGTGACTATGCGAACGGATTGTCTTGCCCATCAAAGGTATGCTAATGTGCTATTTTTCCTACTGAATTTACCTAGTGATCGTGTCCAAGCGCTGTTTTGCCCACCAAAGGTGGCAACAGGCTGTTTTTGCCACCGAAGGTGCCTAGTGACCGTCCCAAAGGGCTGTTTTGCCCACTGATGCCATTGGACTATTTTTCCCACACAAGGTGCCTAGTGATCGTACCAACAGGGCCGTTTTTCTACCAAATGTGCCTAGTGATCATGCCAAAAGAATGTTTTGCCCACCGAAGGTGTGCCAACTTATTGTTTTCCCACCAAAGGTGCCTAGCGTCCTTCCTAACTAGTTGTTTTATCCATCGAAGGTGCCCAACGGGCTGTTTTTCCCACCGAGGGTGCCTAGCAACCATGCCAACAAGCTATTTTGCCTACCGAAGATGACTAGTGGCCATTCCATTAGGTTGTTTTCCCATCGAAGGTGACTAGCGACTGTTCCAATGGGCTATTTTACCTACCCACGTTACTTGCCACCGTGCTAACAATTTTTTCCCACAAAAGGTGCCTAGAGTTCATGCCAATGGGCTTTTTTTGCCACCGAAGGTACCTAGCGACTATGCCAACGGACTGCTTTCCCATCGAAGATCCCTAGCGACCGCACCAAGGGGTTATTTTACCAACCGATGGTGTGTAAACGGGCTATTTTGCCCACCAAATGTGCCTAGGGATCGTGCCAATAGGCCATTTTGCCCACCAAAGGTGCCTAGCGACTGTGTGAATAGGCTTTTTTTTCCACCAAAGGTGTCTAGTGAACGTGCCAATGGGTTGTTTTACCCACCAAAGGTGCCTAACGACTGTGCCAATGGGTTGTATTTCCACCAAAGGTGTCTAGCGAACGTGCCAATGGGATGTGTTTCCCAATGAAGTTGCCTAGCCATCGCGCCAACCCAACTGGGTGTTTTACCCACCGAAGGTGCCCAATGGGCTATTTTTCCCACCAAAGGTGCCTAGCGAGCATGCCAACGGGGTGTTTTACCCATCGAAGGTACATAACGGGCTATTTTTCCCACCAAAGTTGCCTAGCGACAGTACCAACAGGCTATTTTGTCCATCGAAGGTGTGCCAACGGGTTATTTTGCCCACCAAAGGTGCCTAGTGGATAAGCCAACGGGTTGTTTTACCCACTGAGGTTGCCTAGCCACTGTCCCAACGAGCTGTTTTGCCCACCAAAGGTACTCAACTGGCTATTTTTTTGCCAAAGGTTCTTGGTGAATGTGCCAACATGTTGTTTTCCCACAGAAGATGCCTAGAGACCATGCCAATAGGCTTTTTTCCCCACTAAAGGTGCCTAATGACTATGGCATAGAACTATTTTTCCTACCGAAGGTGTATAACGACCCTACCAACGGGTGATTTTGCTAACCAAAGGCATACAAACGGGCTGTTTTGCCCATCAAATGTGCCTAAGGATCATGCCAATGTGTTGTTTTACCCACCGAAGGTGCCTAGCGACCATGCCAATGGGTTATATTTCCACCGAAGGTGTCTAGCAAACGTGCCAATGGGTTGTTTTGCCCACCGAAGTTGCCTAGCGACCGTGCCAACCCAATAGGGTGTTTTACCCACCGAAGGTGCCCAATGGGCTATTTTTCTAACCAAAGGTGCCTAGCGAGCGTGCCAATGGGGTGTTATACCCATCGAAGATACCCAACGGGCTATTTTCCCACCAAAGTTGCCTAGCGACAGTACCAACAGGCTATTTTTCTTGTCGAAGGTGTGCCAACGGGCTGTTTTGCTCACCAAAGGTGCCTAGTGACCAAGCCAATGGGTTTTTTTGGCCACTGAGAGTACCTAGCCACCGTGCCAACGAGCTGTTTTACCCATTGAAGGTGCTCAACTGGTTGTTTTTTCACTAAAGTTTCTTGGTAAATGTGCCAACAGGCTGTTTTACACACCAAGGATGCTTAGCGAGCTTGCCAATGGGCTGTTTTGCCCACCGAGGGTGCCAAGCGACCATCCGATAGGGATGTTTGGCCCATCGAAGGTGCCTAGCGACTGTGCAAATGAGTTGTTTTGCCCACCGAAGTTGCCTAGTGACCGTCCCATTGGGATGTTTTACCCACCCAAGGTGCCTAGCGGTCTTGCCAATAGGCTATTTTGCCCACTGAAGGTACCTAGCGACCGTGCTAACGGGCTATTTTGCCCACCGACAGTGCCTAGTGACCATGCTAACAAGCTGTTTTACCCACCAAAGGAGCCTAGGGATCGTGTCAACGAGCTGTTTTCTCCATTGAGGGTGTCTAAAGACCGTCCCATTGGGATGTTTTACCCACCGATGGTGCCTAACGACCGTGGCAATGGGTTGTTTTGCCCACTGAGAGTCCCTAGTGACTATACCAACGGGCTGTTTTGCCTACTGAGGGTGCCTAATGACTGTGCCAACAGGCTGTTTTGCCCACCAAGGGTGCTTACGACCATCCCGTTGGGATGTTTTGCACACTAAAGGTGCCCAACTGGCTATTTTTCCTACCAAAGGTGCCCAACGGGTTGTTTTTCCTACCGATGGTGCCTAGCGACCAGGCTAATGGGTTGTTTTACCCACCAAAGGTGCCTAACAGGCTATTTTTCCCACCAAATGTGCGCAGCGACCGTACCAATGGGCTATTTTGCCTATTAAAGGTCTATCAACAGCCCATTTAACCCACCAAAGGCATGCCAACGGGTTGTCTTTTCCATCGAATGTGACTAGTGACCATGTCAACAGACTGTTTTGCCTACCGAAGGTGTGCCAACAGGCTGCTTTTCCTACTAAGTTGCCTAGTGACCGTGCTAATAGGTTGTTTTGCCCACTGAAGGTGGGCAACGGGCTATTTTTCCCACTAAAGGTGCCTAGTGCCCTTGCCAACAGGCTGTTTTGCCCATCAAAAGTGCCTAGTGACCATGCGAACAAGCCGTTTTTCTACCAAATGTGCCTAGTGATCGTGCTAGCGGACTGTTTTGCCCACCAAAGGTTTGCCAATGGGCTATTTTTCCCACCAAAGGTGCCTAGTGTCCTTCCCAATGGGTTGTTTTAGCCATTAAAGGTGTCCAACGGGTTGTTTTTCCCACCGAGGGTGCGTAGCAACCGTGCCAATGGGCTGTTTTTCCTATCGAAGGTGACTAGTGACCATTTCAATAGGTTGTTTTCCCTCCAAAGGTAACTAGCGACAGTTCCAACGGGTTGTTTTACCCACCGAAGGTTGCTAGCCATCGTGCAAACGGGATCTTTTCCCACAGAAGGTGTCTAAAGACCGTGCCATGGGCTTTTTTCCCCACCAAAGGTGCCTAACATTTGTGGCAACGGATTGTTTTTCCCACCGAAGGTGCCTAGCGACCCTACCAATCGGTTATTTTACAACTGAAGGCGTGCAAACAGGTTATTTTGCCCACTGAATGTGCCTAGGGGCCATGCCAATGGGCTATTTTGCCCACTGAAGGTGCCTATTGACCGTGCGAACAGGCTATTTTTCCACCAAAGGTGTATAGCGAACATGCCAACGAGCTATTTTGCACACCTAAGGTGTAACACCTGATATTTGATTTACCTGGTACAGTAGAGACTAATGTCATTAAAACCAAGACAGTGAATTATAATTTTTGGTGACATCAAATTAATGATGCTTGACACTTTTTCGATTTTCACAGGAAATTGTACAAGCGGATTTTGAAAGAACCAGTACAAGAGGGGCATCTTTGTAAATAATGAATAAAGTGGCTTATAAAAGAAGCTAACTACAAATAAGACAAAAACTTGTCTTCCTCCTCCCTCACTTACGAGAATTCACCACGGAAGCTTTCTCTCAAAGTTTCAAGCTTTGTAACTAGAAAGTGAAGGAGAATCAAGTTGATTAGTCGATATAAAATGGTAAGCTTCAGTCCCGACACTTGATTCTACCGATTGGAATTTAGTTTTTCACTTTCTTTTGCCATAACTATGAAACCCACTTGATGAAATTTTTGGGTTTGATGATGGATTCTTATTATTTGATGTCTAATGACTGATAAACATGAGGAAATTTTCATTTTCTATGGTGATTTGGGGCTAAACCAAAACCTAGGGTTTTGGAGTTCAAAGCTGCCAAGGGAGGAAGATTCACAAGTCTTCCTTATACATTTTTTTTGATCTATTTAACGTGTGATTTTGAAGAAACTGAAAACTGGAAAGTGGTTGATATGACTGTCTACTATATCCTTGAATTTTTGTTTCGAATTTAAGGTCAACTAAAAATGAGATATAAGTCCTGAAATGAAATTGGTTTAGAATACCATCGGGATTGAAACTTGAAATGATAGTTAATTGTTTAAGAACCATAGAGTCAGAATTGGATGATGAGTTATTTTATGGAATGCTCGAAAAGGTGTTATCTAAGTTCTGTACAAAGGAAATTTTAATTGGATGAGTATCCTATGAGATATAGCTAAATAAGTGAAAGGTGTTACTGACATAAGTGACACAGAAGAGAACAGAAACGGGACAACATTAGAAAAATCACAATAAATCCAAATTACACTATTTTTAATCAGTATTTGGATATGTGATAGCCATATGAGTTTATTAAGAATGGAAATTTGAATAACCCCAATTCGATAAGAAATGAATAAGTGATAACGATTTTAGTCAGGAAGGGGTTTAACTCGTGACAGAATATTAAGGCTAACTATAAATGGGGTATTTGGAAGCTTTAATGACCGAAATAGAAAATGGTTATAAAAGGAAAAATGTGAATTTATATGCTAATTAGAGGTATGGAAATTTTTAGAAACATTGGACTTATGTAAAAAAAGTTATGCCTCTGCGAATGAGACCTTCATAGATAAATTAGTTAAACCGAATAGGTTCAAGTATGATTAAGCTAATCAAGACATAAAGAATCAAGTATTTGGAATTGTAAGCTAAATTTGGACATAATGAAGTCCAAGATTCCTTTTTAAGGAAAAATTTGGGTTGACACCATTTTGACCATTATAGAAGAAAAAAATACATTTTTAATGATGTATGTTAAGAAATGAGATTTATGTAATGATGACTAATGCAGGTATATGTAATTTTTATGCATGCTACCCAATAGCTTGTGAAAGCAGATGAGGAATAGAACTAGAAGTTGTACCTAGTACCTCTAAAGTTCAAGAAGATTAGAAAAGAGATAAGAACCTCTGAGATGGTCAAGGTGAGTATAATCATGTTACTATACTTGTGTAGTAATCATTTTTTTTATCTTGTGGCCTGTTGAATTATTCTCGAACCTGTATGACTTATTTGATATATGACTCCATGTGATTGAGTCTAGTATGTTGTATTCCAGATTGACCAAATGATATTCAGATTCTTTGCATCTTCTGGTCCCCTTGTTATGTTGAACCTATTAATTGCAATTCTTTGATGAATGATGTTTTTCTTGTTAGCCATGATTGGTGAGTTCACAGGATAACCAGCTGATGGAGTATATTATCAGACCATGTGCACATAGGTAACCTGCTGGTGATAGGTCAGATCCAAATCATACCTGGAGAGGACAAGCCTCCAGGGGCAGGGTTAGGCTAACCTTGTCTAGAATCAGAAAAGGGGAGATATGTCGTACTAACATGCCTCTATTTCTTCTTAAGAAATTCAGAAAATCAGAACTCAAAAATGAGAAATAGAACTCAGAAATTGACATCCTGTGGAATTTTATCAAAGAAATAACCCAGAACTCAGAAAAAAATTCAGAAACCAGATTCTTTTTATAATAGAACAATTCATATTGAGATTTATTATTGACACTCATGTGATTGCCGCATTTGAAATTTCCACCTGTTTATTATTGATACCATGTATTGTTGTTTAGAATGCCACAGACCATTCTTGTGAAGCTAGCCTTGTGTTACCTAGCCTCATGGTTTAGGCATGATGTAATTTGCAGATACTTATAGCTGCTCCATGGTTTGTCATAAACATATGTACGTGATACATGTATGGATATGCTATATTATTGAGAATGATGTCAGTTGATGATATGAGATGATTAGATTGGCAGATTATAAGTAGATAATGTATGTTAGAATTACAAATTGAGATCCTTGCTTCATTTAAAACTGTTAAGCAGGTATATAGGATTAATCAGACAAACGAATGGGTCATGCCGAATTTTTAGTAGAATATAGAAAAATTAGGCTTACTACGGGTTTTGGTGACATTAAGCCTACCTATTCCGTAGTGCCAACTGTTAAGTCAAGAGGACTTCACGTTGATTAATTTTGATGAAAAATAAATAATAATAATGTTAGAAATAAATGAACTAGTTTGATCAGTGTGTTAAGTGTGTAGAAGCACAGAACATAGAAGAAGCAGAAAACACAAAAGAAGTGGAAATCACAGAAGTAGAAAACACAGAAGAAGTAAAAACACAGAAGAAGCAAAAGATACAGAAGAAGTGAAAACACAAAAGAAACAGAAGATACAGAAGAAGTAAAAACACAGAAGATACAGAAGAAGTAAAAACACAAAAGAAGCAAAAGATATAGAAGAAGTGAAAACACAGAAGAAGCAGAAGATACAGAAGTAGTAAAAACACAGAAGAAGCAGAAGATACAGAAGAAGTGAAAACACAGAAGAAGAGGAAAACACAGACAATACAAAGATGAAGATACGCTAGTACGTCGGACAGTTAGTTAGTTGGAGTTAGTTACAGAACTCAACTGAATAACGGATTCTACAAGAATGAAGAAGCAGTTAGAGACTTAGGCTATCTATAGTAGTCGTAGTCAAAAAGTAAACATTCGATTGATCTTTTGAGCTTTCAAGTGTTTACATACAAAGGAAAATTATGTATTCAAAAGTGCGATACTAGAGAGCAAATTCTACTGTAACAAAAAGCTCACAATATCTTTCTATTGAGAGAAAGAAAAGGCTAAAAGCCTGGAGAGGCTAAGATAGCAGAAATAATACTTTGTGCAAGAGACCTGAAGAGGCTCTGGAAGGGAAGAAAGAATACTTATAAAATTGACGAAGTTTAGTGAAATCTTAGATGAACTCTGAGGACTAGATGTAGCCCATGGTTTGGGGTTAACCAGTATAAAAATCACAGCGTCAATCTTCTAACCTTTTACTTTATTCTATTTTGTTTTAAACAAGTATATACAAGTTATTTGTGATTTAACTACGTAACTAATTTTGTATAACTATTTGTGGTATTATTTTAACAAGTTAGAGAAGTTTTTAACAAGATAAATTAAAGATTTGGTATTCACGAAAAGAATACACAATTCAACCCTCCTTCTTATGTATCTCGTATATTGTATGTGAATTCTATATTAATATGTGATTTACTTCAGAAAGATCTCCTTGAGAAATAGAATGGGATATGGTGGAACATAACTAGTAACATGACACTATATTACTATTGTGTTTTTAATCCTAAATTCATATCTTTTAAAGTTACTCCAGAGTGTCTTAATCTTCTTCAAATTCACTCTCTTTTCATTATAGATGTTTGAACAATACCTGAAAAAAAATATAACTCATTTTGAGTGCCAAATCCTACAAGAATACCTAAAACACATTATAATGCTCTAAAAAATCATGTTAAAACTATATAGCATATATCATCCATCAACTTTCACTTGATTCATCCCATATCCAAGATCATATTAGTGGAGATTAACTTTACTATACGTAACAATCCAGGTTTAGAATAATTTAACTATAATCTTATTTCAGATTTAAGAGGATCGTAAATCCAAAAATGAATAGATGTGAGTTAATAGTAGTTATGTTTCTTTTTTAATATAAGATTTAATGCTCACTTCTTAGTGAAGTGTTGTAAGCACTTATCACATTTTAAAAAGAAATAATGTTTTATTGGGCGAAAAAAAGATCCATATCTATTATAAGGTTATTATTTTAGCTTCAATACAATAATATATCCATATCTATTACAGGTTTATTATTTTGGCTTCAATATAATAATATCTCTCTTTTCTATAATAACAATATTAATAGCTTACAGGTTAAGCTTTAAGAGAAGATGACAGAGGTACTTCTTTATCCTTTTTAATGAAGACGTAGAGAATAATAT
>JANZXP010134718.1:0-15390 GCA_027576715.1 Erythroxylum flavicans
TTAATGTATGTGATGCCATGTGGAGTTCTATAGTAATTGCACGTAACGCTCCCTTATCTTAGGTTATGTGTCGGAATAACCTACGGACGTTCCGGTGCATACCCTAGGGTAATGGGGTGTTACACACATAAATAAGGACTACAAATTGATTGTCTTTATATTCATTTGTTTGCTTTTTAAATACAGACTCAACATCCCCATCATTCATGATTGGAATAATAGCCTTAATAGATTTTGAAAGTTTCATGACTCTTCTGGATTTAATAGGACATCTTTTGACGTAATTTCCAAGTTTGTCATAAAGATTGCATTGATCTAACTTCTTTACTCTAGGAAATCTTTTATTAAAGAATATGAAAAATTTTCTTTTCCATTTATATGGTCTTTGATGTTGTTGTTATTATGTCAACCTTGTCCTGTAAAAATGAGACTTTTTCTTGTAAAAGCATCCTACCATGTTCTTATATTTAATCTTCAAGTAGGCTTTTATGGGCTTGTGTGAAGTAGTTTTTTTGTACATCATAGTCTTAAGGAATTTTTGTTTTGCATATAATTTGTTAAGAGTAGCCAATGCCTATTGGTATAACTCTCCTAATGAGATTTCTATTATGTAACGGTGCAAAGATTTTATTGTTCTCTATAGCTTTGATTTGAGTTTATTAAGCAGATAGGCAATAAACATATATATGATATTGAGATCATTAAACTTGTTTAACATGTAAAATTTCTTAGACATTTATTGAAAATGCCTCTGAAGATTTCTCTTGTTTAGAGAATATCACTTCATATCACAGTATTCCTGCTGACTTTGCCTATCAATTAGTTCAAAGTCTCCATTAAATTCCTTATGGATCATTCCTAGTAAAGTTCTTGCCTCAAAAAGCCTAATAGCCTGAAGCTTTTTGTATTTTCCTAAGCTTTGAAACCATTCTTGTAAATTTTCAATCATTCTAAAGACAAACTCCATTAGTATTTCTTTAAGGGTAGCTACTATCCTAGTCATTTGTAAATCGATCTATGCTTCAAATTAATGTAACCTATCTCTCCATTTTGTGGGGGAATATCTTCAAATGTAAACCAAGTCCTGAGGCTAGTCGGTTGTGATCTTTGAATGCTGCTATATTGGTTTTGCTCCTAAAGAGTCCACATCTTCTACTTCAGGTTATTTCTTTCTTTCTTTTCTATGGAGGAGTATTTAGAATGGTCATCAAGATTTAAGATAATTGTGAAAGATCAACTATTTAATTTGTGTTAGATCTAGACTCAGAATATTGTGAAGTCGAGTTAGAGAAATCAGTAAGCACCAATTGAGGATGGATTGGTTGAATAGTAACCATAAAATTAGGTACTCCTTCAGGTTCCTATTCTTTTTAAGCTAGAAAAGGTTATTAATTTGAAGGAAGGTTTTCTTTAGCTTTGGTATAAGTCAGAGTTGGATAGTCTTTTAGTCTCCATTAAGGCTTTAAGGTTTGAGGTTTTTTCTAGGAGGTTTGTCTGAATAATGGATATATTGTTTTGAAGACCTTTTCCATAGTTTTAGGCCTTTGGATATGATGGACTTGGATAAGAAGTGGGTTTAAAGGAAAAGGTAGTAGGATAAAGATCGTAAATAGTCTTTGATTGATCTTTGGCTTTATCTGACTCTATTTTCCTTAGTTTTTCATGAATTATAGATAACTCTTTTTCCTTTTTTGAAAAATTTAAGCCATAATAGTGCTCTTCTACATATTTTTCCAAGTCCAAACTAAGTAGTTGTGCTTGATGAAGTAATTTTTAGTGTAACTATTGAATTTGGAATAATACCAAATCTATCTTGGTACATAAATCTTATGTCTGTGCATTCAAGCCTTTAAGCTTCAGATCAATACGGTGAAGTACTCTGTTATGAGCAATGACGTTTTCAATCTTTCAATTTAGAACTTCTTCTGTAGGAGTTATAGGTGAGTAGTTGTCTTTTGGGGGTACTTGTGTAGGTATTGAAAATGGGCCAAATATCACCTTATTCATCTCATTTGTTTCTCTCCAAAGGAGGGAACTCTTTGTCATACTGTTTCAATGGTTGCATAATCAAATAGTGAATTGGTTCTAGGATTTTTCTAGAATAGTTAGGATGATTGGATTAGGTCTATATTAAGTTAGAGGTCACTATGTCTTGAATTTTTTAGAAATTGATTTAATAGAACCATCTTCAAGTCATTTAAGGAGTGGTGGAGTAGTCATATGGATAGAGTAGTTATAAGGGGAATGAAATTCCCCTTTATAATTGGTTATCCACTTTAAAGGCATGACTTCCTCTAACTCTTTTATGGACAATTGCTAGACAATATTATTATCTCCATAGGATCTATCTGCCACCATATATAAAGCATTAGTGGTAGAGTTTAGGAAGTATAAATTTATAGTATTGTTTTGCAGACAAAAAATAATTTGGTGATGTAAGGTAGCTACAATGGTTGTGGGATCTTGTTCACCACCTGCAATATGGATTTGGACCTTCAATCAAGTAGAGATGGTTAAGCCATTCAATTTAATGTTGAAGTTAGGTGTTATTATCAATATGACACTTCCAATGTTAAGAGTGGTGAGGAGAGTGCCACCAACAGTGTTCTGATACTTTGTATATGTTATATCCAACAAAGATATTCAAGTAGTAGTTGGAATGTCTTTTTTGCCATAGACGGTTAAAATTAGTCTTACCGCTCCCATATGAAGATGAGTATATTAGCTCAGGACTAACAGGAAGACCACACTGGTCTAACTTGGAACTTTGTATCATCTCTTTTAATCATCGTCTTTGAGTAGTGATTAAAGAACGAATACTCTAGTAAAAAGACCAGGCTCAGTGATAAAGACTATAAGACTAACCAACGACATCTATGTATCATGTATTTTTTTTCTTCAAGGAGATGAGTTATTTCAACATGATTCTCGATCTTGTTAGAGAGGGTTCTTTTTACAAAAGAAGGAAGGTGAATGGGAGAAAGCGTAGAAGAAAGAAGAACATGATCTATCATAAAAATGGTGGATTTATTCATAGTCAATTAAAACTTTCCATACTAATTCTTATCATTAATAGTCCTTTTCTTTTCTTCCGTACAGGGCGTTATTATACCTACAGCATGCTTAAGGGTAAATGAATTTAAACAGTCCTTCAATCCCTGAACCTTAAGACTAGGCATGTTGTGGCTCGAGCTCGGACTCAGGCTCGGGCATGGTGCCCGTGGCTCAGGATATGGCCTACCGGGCCACGACCGACCAGACTTGCCCATTAACTTTTTAAAGAAAAAATATAAAACGATGTTGTTTTGAAAAAAATGGACGAGCCACGGGCCAGGCCGTGGCTCACATAGGCAGACTATGGTCAGTCCATAGCCTGCCAGTGGCCTACCCAACTCAGGCCAAAAACGGGCCTGGCCGGGCCGGTCGATCCATAATTGCCAAGCCTACTTAAGACAACAATCCGGCAGGTAATAAGGTTTCCAGCCAATATAATGATTAACCTCATGCTTTAATACCATATTGCTTTGATACCAATGGAGGACATACTAAAAGATATGCTTAATACTAGGCATAGGTATGCTAGCTGAGAACATAACCCCTTATTATGGATACCAAATATATTAAGGCCTGCCTCTTAGATAACCAAATTTAAGTTATCCCTTAATATAACTTTAGTAGGATTGTATGGTCTGATATTTTCTAATGCACAGGATCCTCTTAGAGAGGCAAGTGCAGAGCATACTCATATCTACCTGTAAGAGCAAGACTATTGATGAATCAAGCTTTTAGGAGAGAAGGATGTTTAGAAGGAATCCATAAAGGAATAGATAGTATTATTTATGTTCTCAACTGAAGGCAATGGTATGCTTATAAAGGTAAAGGAGGTTGCAAATAGACATGTACAATAGTTTAACTTAGTGGAGTCATCGTCACATTGTGTGGGTCCATATACTAAGACATACGTAATAGTATAATAATTTAATTTAGTATAATAATTTACTAACAAATACTTAATAGACGCATATAATACATATTGAAGGGACATATATAACAATCATACATGGTGGAGGCCTACTTTATTTTGATGGAGAATCCTACTTCTTCTATTGGATAGGCTCATGCAATGGAGACAAATTATTTTCATCATTTGTGATGTGTCCATATTTTTTAAAAAGATGCTCATAATCTTCTTCATTGAATTTAGCATATCTTCATCAGAGTCTTAGGAATCTTGGAAGTATGGGGGGAGAGATTGAGATGGTCCTTTAAAAGATAAGCTAGAGGATAGTTTAGTCCATCCTTCTAGGAAATCTATTTTTAGAATTCTGGGTTCTTTATGGTAAGGTCTAATAGAGATACATGTAGTAAGAGAATGATTTTTTAGGAAAAATATTAATATCATATGTGTAGAAGAGACCATCTTTTACCAGGTTGTAAGGCTTATGAAGCATGAAAAAACATTATGTTTTTTGTTTATTTAGTGGGAATGTCCTATAATCTATATTGATCAATGACTTGGGATAACTCCTTTCTCCAACACATCAATGGTGAATACCATTCTAAATAAGTCCACAAGGCAAAAGATTCATTGTTGTGATTTCAGAGATAGTTATACATTTATAGAGGAGCAACTGCAATGACACATGCAAAAAAAGCAAAAAGTGCCCAGAGGTACCACATTGCTTCATATTGAGGAGTCTTACTAGTGAGGGAGAAAGCTAGGTATGGGGTTTGTATATTAAAGTAAGAGGAACATGAGGGGTAATTTTGTCTTTTATAAGAAAAGATGAAGTTAATGAAAAAGGTTTCTTCTTTACATGTCATTGATTTCGTTAATGTTGCATAAAGAGGAAATGTTCTTATAATTTTTGCTACTCTAAGAAGATCAATCATCAGGAGAACCAAAGGGATAACTAAAGTAGGATTAAGAAATTGAATGTTCTTTTAAGGTCTAGAGGTACTCAGCTATGGAGGTTTGGTGGTGTTTTATATGTTAAAATGAGAGTTTATAGCGAGAGAACTAAGCTTTTCAACTAAAAAACTGACTATTTGGAAGGGTTTTTTTTCTTGGGATCTAACACCTTTGGGAAAGACGTGTTGTCAATTTCAACAATAAAATAATAAGGATTTAAAGAAAGATGAATTTTTTAATCCCTAGGTTTACTTCAAGAATCTCTTTGTTTATCGTATGTTAATGTTTTTCTAATTCTTTGAATTGGCCATTAGCATTACCATGATAGAATTTATTACCATATAATTATTCTATCATAAACAAACCTAAATATTCTTCACTAAAATTAGTCCGTAAGATTCATTCTCCTTTGTCAGGAATCTTAAGTGGTGGTGGATGATGAGTAACTTTCTTTATAGATTTTAATGCATGTGTTTGTTCTATTCCTTATAATGGAGGATTGTTTTTTAGGAGCTTTAATAGCTGGCTAGTGTAATAAGCAATATGAGGGATAAAATCTCAAATATAATTGATAATAAGTAAGAATTGTGGGATTTGTTTTTTCATGAGCTTCTCATTAAGGGAGTTGGACAATTGACTGTATGGGCTTGGTTGATAATGTCCATCATGGAATTTCATATTTAAGAAGTCTATTCGGGTAGTACCAATCTGGCTTTTTTGTGCTGAGAGAATTATACCGTACTTCTTGGTAATGTCTATAAATTTTTCCAATAAAGCCTTATGTTCACACATATTTTTTAAGAATATTAAGATATCATCAATATAAACTAAAGCATTATTTAGTATTGTTCCTTATAGATCTTTATCATTACCTTATGGAATAATAAAGGGGCCATATTAAGCCTGAAGGGCATGACAATCTACTAATATTAGGCATTTGGGATGTAAAATGCTACCTTATATCGTGTTATGTGCTCTATCTATATATGCCAAAATTCGACCTTAAGGCCAAAATTTGAGAACCCCTTTGCCTCTTTTAGGAATATTATTTCCATATTAATTTTAGGTAAAGGGAACTTATCATCTTGCCCTATATGGAAATACAACTTCTAATGAGCAAATACCACCAACCTATCAAGGCTCTCTTATCTTAAACATTTAATTTTCCTCTCTTGTATCTTCTTTCATAGAAGAATCACTTTTTTTAGTCGACACATAATTATGGACTACAAATTGGGTGTCTTCATCTTCACTTGTTTGCTATTCAAATACATGCTCAATATCCTCATCTAAGGTTGTTTAGTACATTGGTTGAAAACCTTATTACATGCTGGACTGTTGTCCTAAGGCTCAGGGATTGGAAGACTCGTTTACCCTTGAGCATAGTGTAGGTCTAACAACACCCCATATCGAATAAAGGAGAAAGACTACTGATGATAAGATTTATTAGGGAAAGTTTAATTGACCATGAGTACATCCACCATCCACTACTTCTATGATAGATATTGTTCTTTTTTTCTAATACGCATTCTCCCATCCACCTTCCTACTTCTGTAAAAAGAATTCTCTTTAACAAAATCAAGAATCTTGTTGAAATAACTCATCTCCCTGAAGAAATAAGAATCTACGATACACAAATGTTGTTGCTCAGTTCTTATAGTCTTTATCCCCGAACCTGTTCTTTTACTAAGAGTATTCAATTTTTGATCTCCACTTTGAGACCAAGATTAAAAAAGATGATTCAAAGTTCGAAGTTGGACTAGTGTGGCCTTCCTGTTATTTCTACAAGGCAATATATTACTATGGAATTTCCCCTTGAGCTAATACCCTTATGACAAAAAGAAAGGTACACTTATCTTTATTAGGAGTGATCAGATATATTTCAACCCTTCATGCAGATAAGGCATTTCAGCTACTACTTAAATATCTTTGTTGGATATATTATGTATAAAGTATCAAAACACATTTATAGGGGCTCTCTTCACCTTTCTTAACAATGGAAATGTCATATTGACAATAGTACCTGACTTCAATATTAAATTAAACAACGCAACCATCTTTACTTAGTTGAAGGTCTAAATCCAAATTAAAGGTGGTAAACAAGATTCCACAACCATTATGGCTACCCTACATCACCAAATTATTTATCATATGCAAAATCATGCCTAGATCTGCACTTACTAAACTCTACAACTGATGCTTTATATATGGTGGCAGATAAATCCTATGGAGATAATATTATTGTCTACCTCCCCAAACAACTTCCGAGAGAAGAGCTAAAGGAAATCATACCCCTAGAATGGATAACCAATTATGAAAGGGAATTCCATTCCCCTTATTGCCACTTTATCCATACGACTACTCCATCACTCTTTAGATGAAATTGAAGATAACTTTATCAAATCAGTCTATAAAAGGCCTGAGCAAGAAAATACTCAATCTACTGGACAACTCTTGATAATATCTATATCATTTTTTTATAAATAAATCCCTTTGATTCACTCTGTTTGAACAGATGGGACATATTCTTATGTTGGTCATATGAATGGTCATTTCCTTTGGGATATGGATCCATCTATGTGTCATCCCAATTGCAGATGTTGAGAAGATGATTAGATAAAGATTTTGAAGAAGAAGATTATTATACTCAAAGGAAAAAAAGAAAGCACAAATGTAGACCCCAACAATGTCCTCAAATAAAAAGATGATTTAGGGATGACGATAATGATTCTAAGTATTGAATTGGTATCAAAAATCCTAAGCCAAGACCAACAACCTTTTAACAAGAAGAAGCATATAGCCATTTCCAAACTTCATTTAGACTTAATTCATTCATCTTGACTATTCCAAAAAAAAACCCTGGAACTAATTCCTTGTTTGATGATGCAGCCATTGAAATATTATGATAAAGATATCCCTCCTTTAGAGAGAAAAAAAATGAGATGACTAGGGTGATAGCTCACCTGTTTTCCATACCTACACAAGTATCCCCGCAAGTCACCTACTCACTCATGGAAAAGAAGTATTAAATTATCATACTCAAAACACTATTTCCCAAAATAGAGTACTTCAGTACGTTAATTTGAAGCTTAAAGGCTCGAACGTAGAACACAATATTTGCATATCAAGATAGATTTAGTATCATTTTAGATTCAGCAGTTACACTAAAAGTGCTTCATTAAGCATAACGACTTGATTCAGGCTTGAAAAAATATATAGAAGAGCACTATTATGACCTATAATTTTTTAAAAAAAATTATCCAAATTATCCATAATTAATGAAGAACTAAGAAAAATAGAGCTAGAAATCATTCAATGATTGTCTATGATCCCTATCCTATTATCTTTTATTTTAGAACCACTTTCTACCCTATTCCATCATATCTAGGGGCCTCTAACTATAGAAAGGTGTAACATCCCATTTCCATATAGGGTTAGAAGCCTAGATTTTTGTAAATGAGGAATGGTAATGAGAGATTAGAAAAATGCAATTCATACTCATACATAATAGTAGCATATACACAAATGTGAATTGATTTTCATACACATTGCAATGACTGTTTATGCACTCATTTGACATTCTCTAGGTATGAATGATTTTTTTATTAAAGTGATTAATATGTGAATAGTGAATGAAATGTTTTGAAAAATTGATTTGGTGAGTATAATTGTTGACTTAGAATTTTTGTTGAAAATTTGGGAAAAGTTTGATAATTATTAGTATTTTTAGGACTAGGAAAAATGTCAAGTGGCAGGACAATTAATAAATGGTAGTAAAAATAAGAGTTAAATGATAACAGAAATTATTGATAAGGCACATTAGGATTTAATGACAAGTGTCATAGAAAATTGGGAGACAATTGGAATAAAAATTGGAAAAAAATGGACTAGTTATTAAAGAGGGCTCATTGAGAGCCACAAGGTGGTGACTTTTGTCTTTCAATGAAAATATTGTAATTAAGGTGTGTGGCATGGCAAGTGACACCTTACTTACAATATTTTCATTGAAAGACCATCTTTTGTCTTTCATTTAGTTAATCCATGCTTTCTTATTCTCTTCTTCTTTTTTGTGATTTTCTTTTCTCTTCTTCTTCATTTCTATGACACCTTCAACTCTCCCTGTAGTGAAGCTCACCACCATTTTTCACTTTATGCTTCACGATCCTTGCTATTTCTTCGTCTCGTCACTAAAAGACCCACTCTATTCTACCAAAAATGTTGATGATCGTGTATTATAGAGGAGCTAAGGTTTCATGGTGATTGAAGAAGCTTTGAGCTAATCAAGTAAGTAGTGTATTATTCTTTATGGCTTGCTTGATAGACATGTTTTTGATGATAAATTAAGAGGTTAAATGATCATGAACTATTATATATGCTTGAAGGTAGGTGTAATAATAAAGAGGTTTATGTTTTAATGGTAGTGTGCTAATGTTATTCGTGAGTTTTAAGAAGAAGCATTTATGATGATTAATAATGAAGGTGATGGTTGAATGAGAGTTGAAAGTTGATAAATAAAGAAATGTGGTATATCCTAATTTTGTGTTGATGATGAACGTAAGAAATTGATGAATAAGTGTATATGATGCGTTCTTATTTTGAAGATATGAAACCATGAATTATAACTTATTATGTGAGGAAATAGATTGAGAATTTAAAGTATAAGAAAGATGTTAGGGTAATATTTTTAGAAAGAGAATTAGATATAATAATGAAAGATGACGAAATGTTTTGTTTTTGTATGATCGACGAACCTTAAGTTATGAGTTGTCTCATGAATGTTATTGAGATAGTTTTGAGGTAAAAATGAAGAGGTTATGAATCCTAAATGATGAACTATGGAAATGAATTGTTTGATGCATTATGAATAAGATATATTATGGAAAGAGTTAGGATTGTATGTATGATAAGACTCAGTGAATGATGATGAATCAAATGAGTAGAGTTTTGATAGTCTAATGCAATCAATATGGTGGTTGAATTAGTATGTAATGAATTCGAACATGTGCAGAAATTTATGATGAGTGTGTATATGTATGAATGTTCTGTTTTTTGTGTTATGATCAATCATAGACCATAATTGATTTAAAACTGATATTAGGCTGTAATGGGAGTGAGAATGAAGTGGAAATGATGAGGGTTTAAGCTAGGAATAATGAACTATGTATAAGGTATTAAATGCAGTAAGTAAAGAGTGAGAAATCTTGAAAAGTGTAGAAAAATGGACTGCTTTCTATCATGATAGTAGGGAAGGATCCCACGATCGTGGGCAGAAGGAAATGTTTCTGTCTTGATCATGGGGAAGAATCCCACAATCATGGACAGGGTTTGGAATGGCCTAAACGTGAAATGTTCTCATTTTATGTGTGGTTTGAAATAACAAATGGTTAAGTGCTTTCATATGATGCATTTAGGTTTGAATAATGTTTGAATTGAACCTAGTTTGATGATAGACAAAGTAATTAAATGTGTGATATACTTAGGGTGATAATCAAGGTTAAAACTTAAGCATGGATGATTGATATTAATGAGACAAATTCTGGAAGTTAAGAGACGTTATAGAAATGAAAGCGAATCTTATATGGCTAATGTGATTCAAATGAAATGAATGATGTGTATTAAGTAAGAATGAATGAGAACTTTAATATTATGTGAATATATAATGCTAGAAAAGAAATGAAGAATGATTGAATTATGATATTAGAATTACCAAGTTTTTTGAGGTATGAACCTAAGTGTAAGCTTGACATATACAAATAATGTTGTTAATGTTGAAGTTATGCGATTAAGAAAACATACCCAGAATAGTCAAATTGAGCACGCATTATACATTACACACATACATATGTGTACAATTGAATGTTTATATGATTGTCCAATTAGTAATATGTGTGCATTGTGTGTATTGCACTATGTTGATACACAAGATAAAATGTCACAATCCAGACGTTTTCGGATCTTGAAAGCAAATGCTAATCTGGAGCGTGCTGTGAGTTTACCTAGATGGTCTTACTTTAATTATTTGTTCTGTTCTAAATTTCTGTATTGAATTACTGCTGATGTGAATGTGATTGAGACCATTCCGAACATAATTAGTAAGAGGAGTTTGATAAATGTGAATATATCGGAAGTGCTTTATTGAATGTGAATAAGCAAGGAATAAGTGATTCTCAACATTATTGTTGAATTTCAGACATCGATTCGATGAAAAATGTGAATGTGAATGTGCAAATTGAATACAAGTGATTGATTGATTATATGTGAATGTGATGCATTCCACTATATGAATGCCTGATCAGATAAAGGCAGTTATGACCGAAGTAGCTACTGAAAAAGAGCTTAAAGCTCAGAATGTAATAAGAGCCTCTGACTCACTATGCATAATGAGCCCTATATCCCCAATAGATAAAGGGAAATTATTAACGAGTCCAGTATCCACAATGGATACGGGATAATTCAGGCACTCGGTCACAACAATAACAATTGAAAGTGAGTCTCATGAGCATTGCATATATAATTGTTATGCATGATTTAAATGATCGAAATAAACTGTTTGACTGCTCTGAATGTAAAATGTGAAATAAATGAATAAAGTGTTAATTTATGCTACATGATGAATTAATGAAGTCATGTGAATTATGTGATTATAGAAATTGTTGTGTCATGTGATATGAGTGAGCCATCGAGGATGATCCACTCACTGAGTTCGCAAAACTCACCAAAATTGCAAAGTTATTTTTCAGGCTTAGAGGAGATCTCTAGTTAGATAAATTAGAGTCTAGCCATTGCATTCAAATAAGAGATAGAGGTCGAGATCAGTTTGCACCTGCATATTTCTACAGTCTTTTTGTAATTTGAATTGTATTCCATAAATATTGTATAATGTTTATATGAATTGTAATGTGAAATGACATTCATGACTGAGTACATTTATGAATATAATGCGCCAAATTGAGCTTAAGTTGAAATAAAAATATGTTGTTGCTTGAAATTAGATTCTTTGTGAAAATTGAAATGAAGTTTTGGATGCGTGTGATGAGCTGAAAAATTTATATCGAGTTTGACTAACTTTCCTAGCGCACCACCCTCATATAGTGTATTCTTGAACGCCATCGGTATGTTTGAGAATATGCCCTATGAGAGTGGGGTGCTACAAAAGGTCTTCAAAATTTCATATCCATTATTCAAATAGACCTTTAAAAAACTCCCAAAGACTCAATGGAAACTAAAAAACAATCCAAATCCATCTTATACCAAAGTCAAAGAAAACCTTCCCTTTTCAATTAACCAACCTGTTTAGCTAAAAAACAAAAGGATCCTAAAGGAGCACCTAGATTTATAGCTACTTTTCAACCAAAGCGTCCTCATTTAGTCCCTACTGATCTCTCTAACTTGACTTTAAAACATTGTGAGTCTAGCTCTGACACAAATCTGGTAGTTGATTTTTATAACTATCCTAAATCTTAATGGCCATTCTAAATACTCCTCTACAGAAAATGGAGAAAGAACCTAAAGTGGAAGATGTAGACTCTTTAAGAGTAGAACTGACACAATAACATTCAAAGACCATAACCCCGACTAGCCTCAGGACCTTGGTTTACATTTGATAATGTTCCATCTGCAAAATGGAGAGACATATTACATGAATTCAAAGCATGGATCGACTAACAAATATCTAGGCCAAAAGCTATATTTACAGAAATACTCATAGAGTTTGTCTCCAGAATGACTGGAAACTTGAGAGAATGGTTTCAAAGCCTAGGAGAATATAGGGAGTTTAAGGCTGTCAGGCTTCTCGAGGTAAAAACTCTACTAGGAATGATCCATAAGGAATTTATTAGAGGCTTTCAATTAATTGACAAGAAAAATCATTAGGAATACTTAGAAATGAAGTGTTATTCTTAAAATAAGGGAGATCTTTAGAGGCATTTTTAAAAAATTTCTTAGAAATATTACATGTTATACATGTTTATCAATGTCAATCTTAGATATACAATTATTGCCTCTATTTCTAATAAACTCCAACTAAAGTTGTAAAGAACGATAACCCTTTGTACTGTGATATGACAAAAATCTCATTATGAAAGATATACCAACTAGTATTAGCTACTCTCGATAAAGTATGTGCATAGCAAAAATGCTTTAGGACTATGATGTCATGAAAACTATACTTCACACAGGCTTGTAAAAAAACCCTAATAGAAGATTAAATTTAAGAAAATAGCAGGATGCTTTTGTAAGAAAAACTCTCATTTCCATAAGACAAGGTTGGCCGAATATCGATAATAATAGGGACCTCATAGAAGGAAAAAGAAGAATTGTCATATTCTTTAAGTTATTATGCCAATCAAGAATGATAAGGATGTTAAGTCCGTATTCAAAGACCAAAAAATTGAAGATGAAGACACCCTATTTACAGTCCCTATTTATATGTTTACTAAAGTAATTGATTCTTTTATGGAAGAAGAGACAAGAGGAAAATTACGTGTTTATGATAAGAGAGCCTTACTTAAAAGTAAACTCCAATATTACATCATACACTAGGCCTTATGTGGAAATACCACTTTTAATGAGTAAGTATCATTAACTTGTTAATACTATATGATATATGGAAACAGACTATTGTAAAAGTATAATCCAGCTTCAGATCCTACCACTTGAAGCATGGAAATTTCATAAAGAATATTTCACTTCTATAAATGGTAAATCTTTTAAGATTGATCTCATAACCAGAGAAAAAATTGGAATAAAATTCTTTCCAGATTGCATCATATGGAAAAAAAGTCCTTGACTGTAACCTCCCAATGCTAGATGTATTAATTAGGATGGACATTTATCGCTAAGAAAATAAATTGCAAATTCTATCCCAAGGCATCAAATTTAAGCAGTCCTTTCGTCCCTACACTAATGTGACTAATATGTTTGGGCTATAAGAAATTCCCTAGGAATATGGAGGCATCAGAGACCAATTACTGCAACAGTGTCCTTAAAGCCTGTTGATTGCAAAACCAATTACTTGTTTTATGCTAAAACCGCAAGTATACGGATCGTTACTTATAGTAAAAGCAAATATCTTCCCACAAAAATTGTACTTAGGCACCACTTAATTCAGGTTGCACTTTGTTTAAGACTCAAATTCGAATATTGAACTGAAAAGTAAACTAAATCAAAAAAACTAGCAACAATCGAATAATATAACAATAAAGATCCGTCAAGAGAATTAATCAAGTTATGAGAGAGGGGATTTTACCTATCATTAATGGTAATCTAGCCTTTTATGTGTTTATGGGGTGTCGGTTCTAGACGATCGTAGGGTTGATTACTCTCTCTCGAATTGTAATGATTCCTTAAATCAAATTATGGACTTGCAATCTCCCAATTCACAAATTACCCACAATTTTAATTAGTTTTAAAACTCTCTAATAAACAATCGGGTCTCGCACGAGATCTGTCTCCATGAAATTACCGACTAGATTGATTAAGTGGTCAATTAGATCGCTTAACTCTCGTTAATCCAATCTAATCACTTTATCCGGTTCATCCTCTCGGTTTGTTACTGAAACATGCAAAAATATTAATCAATCACAATACCCAAATCAAGTAAACATAGTTCAACTAGACTGACATTAAATATAAGCAAAATCTTGAAGGTAAAGTTAGAACATTATTAACAACTTAAAATCCCTTACCATACAACCTATCTCAATCTTACACACTAAATGAATAAAAATGTAAATGGGGAGGAAATGAAACTTAGGTTGGATGATTCGGGAAAGCAGCAGTGTCGGGAGATCACCTATTTCGAGAAGGTTCAGCGTTAGAACCCTCCTCTCCTTCCTCTTCTTCTTTTTTCTCTCTTCTTTCTCTCTCTTTTTTTGGGTTTCCAAATGTAGGTAAAATGTAGACTCCTTTCTAGGGTTCCATCATTATCCTTTTATAGTCTGTTCCAATTATGGTAACCCTAGTGTCTTTCTGGGGTTCGAAACGTCTGAAATGTCCCTCGAAAACTTGAATTTGAAAGTGACTCTACTTTTGTCTGCTCGCAGTGCATGATCGTGGCTGGTGCATCTACTCATTGTCACGATCGTGACATATTTCCTATAATCGTGGCCCTATGTTAGTGCTTCTGTCACGATCGTGGCATATTTGTAGGACTATGTTTTGGTTTGATTCTCCTCCGAAACTCCTCCGAATGTCCTAAAATACTAACAAACTCATCACGGTACCTCATATATATAATTGAAGCTTTAAAACATGCTCTCACCCAAAAAAACACTTAAAACACGAATGTTTATTAACTAATGCAATTCTTGACCTAAACACACATTAAATAATTAAATTTGTAGAGCCCGGCCTCTACCGCCATCACTCCAGGTATTGTTGGCTCAATGGTAAGAGGCGTCCGCTTAAAGCGGAACAAAACCCTGGTCTCGAGTTCGAGTGCCAGAGGGGACAATACCTGGAGTGATGGCGGTAGAGGT
>JANZXP010134739.1:0-15388 GCA_027576715.1 Erythroxylum flavicans
TAAAGTCCTAATTAGATGGGGATGTCATCTATTGGTTAGTTTGATGTAATCTGATAAGGATAAGATATGATAAGATTGTGATCTTAGCTAGTAGAGTTCTATTTAGATTCTAACTTAGTCATTTAAAGGTGTAAATAGCTCATTTGAGCCTTGCTCTTCTTAAGAAGAATCAAGAGGAGAGTGTTGTGAGACACTGAGATTGAGAGAGTATTCCTTTGTATACTTTAAGGGAAGTAATGAAAGTTGGCTTTTAAGCTATATCTTTTTCTTGTGTTCTTATTGTTGCCTTTTCTATTCTAGTTCTTCTGTAATTTTCTTGTGAATGTGAGAGTTAAACACTGCAAGGGTCGTGAGGCATTCGAGAACAAGTAGGTTGGTCGAAGATCACATAGGAAGGCTAAATCTTACTTTGAAGAAACTAAGTGAGATTTTCATGTAAAGGGGTTGGAACATCTAGCTGGTAAGTTCATTCTTGAAGGAAAACCTTTGTAACAGCTGGTATCAGAGCTATAGTTCAAGATAGCGGGAGGTGACAATTTGACAAAATGTTTCAATCAAGTGGAGGCACTCATTGGGCCAATTCTTGACAGGGAGGAAGAGGACACATCTTAAACACTCGATTCAAGATGTTGGAGGCGCAAATCCAACAATTGTAACATCCAATAGCAGAGTTGATGAAGGCACAAGAGGAGTCGAGTTTCGAGGTGGCAATCCTATGGCATGTTGCTGCAACACAGGACGTTAGACGAGTAGAAAGCACTTTGGTGAAGGTGTAAGAGCCATAAGTTTTCGACGGCAAGCAGAGTACTAAGGAGCTCAAAAATTTCTTATGGGACATGAAGCAGTACTTTGTGGTGGAAAAGATGGCTGACTCGAAGAAAGTGTCTATCACAACAATGTGTCTAGTGGAGGATGCAAATTTGTGGTGGAGAACGAGAACCTCCAATGATGTCAATATAGGTAGACCTCCCTTTGACACTTGGGAGAAGATGAAGAAGGAGCTAACAGATCAGTTGCTCCCTAACAACACTTTATGGTTTATGAGGGAAGCTTTGAAGAGTTTGAAGTAACATCCCATTTTTGTCGTGTTCCTACTGTTTTCTTTACTATTCACTTTGAAGGAACTAAGTGAGATAGATGTACAAACGAGTTGGCGCAACTACTAGATAAGTTCGTGCTTGAAGGAAAACCTTTGTAACAACTGGTATCAACGCCATAGTTTGAGATGGCGGGAGGAAACAATTTGACAAAACGTGTCAATCGAGTAGACACACTCATTGGGCCAATTCCTTAAAGGGAGGAAGAGGTCACATCTTACAATGCTCGATTTGAGATGTTGGAGGCAGGAATCCAACAGTTACAGCATCAAATAGTAGACTTGATGAAGGCACAAGAGGAGTCTAGGTTCGAGGTGGCGATCCTAAGGCATATCGTTGCACACTAGACATTGGACAAGCAAAAAGCACATTGGTAAAAGTACGAGTGCCATAAGTTTTCGATAGCAAGCAGAGTGCCAAGGAGCTCGAAAATTTCTTGTGGGAAATGGAGTAGAACTTTGCAACGACAAAGGTGGTCGACTCAAAGAAGGTGTCAATCACGACAATATATCTGGTGGAGGATGAAAAGTTATGGTGGAGAACAAGAACCTCTAACGACATCAATACGGACAGATCTCCCATCGACACTTGGGAGAAGATAAAGAAGGAGCTAACAAATCAACTCCTCCCCAACAACACTTTATGGCTTGCGAGGGAAACTTTGAAAAGTTTAATGTAAAATCTCGTTTTTCCCATGCTAAGGGTTAGAACCCTATAATACTGAACATCAGAGATATCAATGAGAACATTAGGATATTGCATTTCATGCTCATGTATAGTAAAGCATACGTACACGTGAATTTGATTATTGCACGTATTACAATGATTGTTGATGCACTCATTTGACATTTTCTAGGTATAATTGATTTATGAATGTGATTATGATGTGAATTGTCGTTTATATGTCTTGAAAATTGATTTGGTGAGTATAAGTATTGATTTACAACTTTTGATGAAAATTTAGGAAATTTCTGAGAATTTGAGTATATTTTGGACTAGGAAAAATGTCAAGTGGCAGGACAATTGACAAATGGTGATAGAAATAAGTGATGAATGACAATAGAAATAATTGATATGTGGTATTAGGATTTAATGACAAATGTTATGAAAAATTAGGAGACAATTGGATTAGAAATTGGAGACAAAATTGACTAGTTATTATAGCGAACCAAGTGGAGATCTATAGAAAATGAGCATGTGGCAAGTGACAAGTGTCACTTGCCATGCCATGTATTAACCCTCGACACTCTCCCAAATGAAAGACTATCTTCCCTTTTAATTTGTCTTTCACTTTATTCATTGCTCTCATCTCTTGTTAATCTCTCTTCTTTATCTTCTTCAATCTTCTTGATCTCTACGACACTCTCTTCTTACCTCTCAATGTTGAATATTACTCTCTCCTTCACTTGCTACTTCCATTTTGTTTTCTTCTTCATTTGTCACTAAAAAGACCTAACCTTTCCACCTTCTTGTTGATGATTGTGTGATGATGGGAAGCTAAGGTTAAGAGTGATTTGAAGATCTTGAAGTTAAACAAGTAAGTATAAAGCATCACTCTTCATGATTTGTTGAATGAAACATGTATGATGATAGTTAGGGGTTAAATGATCATAAAATGGTGATCAATATATGTTAGAACGTAGGTAAAGAAATGAACACATTGATGGCTTGTTTTCGTGTTTATAATGATCAATATTTCATAAGTTGATGTAGTGATGATTTTGAGATAGAAAGATCATTATGATGGTGTAGAAAAAATTGCATAAAAATTTGATAGTAAATGAATGTTTTATATTCTATTTTCTTAGCATATTAAAGTATATCTCTTTAATTGTTTTAAAGATGAACTAAAATGAGTTTAGAGCTAAATAAAGGGAGTAATGAGGTGTCTTGATATGAGAAGAAATTAGGGTGACAGTTTAAAAGTGGAATGAATATGATAATGGAGAAAAATCTGTGTGTAGAAAATTGATGATGAATGTGTATATGTATATGTTCTGTTTTGGTGTTTATGATCAAACATAGATTATGATTTGTTTATGAGTGATATTGAGCTGAAATGGAGGTAAGAATAAAGGGGAAATGATGAGAAATTAATCTAGAAATGATAGACTAAGAAAAAGAGGTGTTGGATGGAACTTGAAAGAGTTGGAAAAGCTGGAAAAAAGAAGAAAATTGCTAGGATTTTTTGGCTGGAAGCATCCCACGATCATGGGAATGCCTAAAGAAGGCTGAAAGTTTTTGTTATTGAAACCCACGATCGAGGGAAGTTGTCCACGATTGTGGGAATGTTTTAGACATGAAATATGCTTCTTTTTATGTATGGTTTGAAACAGCAAATTGTTAGATACCTTCCTATAATGCATTGAGGCTTGAATGAAGCTTGAACTGAGCTTAGTTTAATGATGAATTAAGTGATTAAATGAGTGATATGTTTAGATTGATGATAGAGGTTGTAACTTAAAAATGAATTATTGTCTATCAACTGTTCAAATCTGGAATTTTGAGATGTTATAAGAATGAAGGTGAGCTTATGAAGGCTAATGTGATTAAAAAAAGATGAATAATGTGTATTAAGTAAAGGTGAATGGTAAATTGGATATTTTATGATTTTATAATGCTAGAACAACCTTAATAAATAGTTGAATGATGAACTTAGAATAGTCTTCTACAAATGAAAATATTTGAAAGATTGAGAAACATGTTTAAGGTTATGTACACCCGGGATTGTCATTGAACATGCATTATACATGACACATATATGAATGTATATGATTGAATATTAATGTGATTGTGTAAAATTAGTAATCTGTAAATGTGTATGTGTTGCACATTATAAAAGGGCAAATAGAGCGACAACATCCAAACAATGTCAGAACATCAAGGTAACAGCTATCTAGAGCATACTATGAGTAACCTAGATGGTCTAACACTGATTAATTGTTTGTTTAAATTCCGTATTGAATTAATATGTGATTTGAATGTGTTGATTCTGGACATTGAATGTCTGAGGTATTTGATGCATGAAAAATATATTAGAAGTGCTCATTGTATGTGAATTAGATAAAAATAAGTGTACTCAACACTATTGTTGAATGCCGGACTTAGGTTCGATGATATGTGAATGTGAATGTGAATGTGAATGTGAATGATCAATCATAAGTGATTGATTGAATACATATGATGCATTTCAATACATGAATGTATTACAAGATAAAGGCAGTTGTGACAGGAGTCACTAGTGAAAAAGAGCTTAAAGCCCAGAATGTAGTAAGAGCCTCTAGCTCACTATATATAATGAGCCCGGTATCTCCAACAGATACTGGACTATTGTTAATGAGCCCGATATCTCCAACAGATACTGGACTGTTGTTAATGAGCCCGGTATCCACAATAGATACAGAACAGTGAAAAAGACACTCGGTCACAACAATGTAATAATTGAAAGTGAGTCTCATGAGCATTACACATACAATTTGATATGCATTATATGAATGATTGAATTGAGTTGTATGATCTGTTGTGAATGTGAAATGTGAACTATATGAACAAAATTTTCTTTGATTGAATATATTGATTAATGAAGTGAAGTGAACTATATGGTTATATAAATTGAATTTGAATTGTTATGTTATGTGATATGAGTAAGCATCGATGATGGGTAGCTCACTGAGTTCGCAAAACTCATCAAAATTGCAACGTTGACTTTCAGGTACGAGAGAGGTGACTTAGTACTAAGATGATCTAGAAGAAGCTTAGTACTACTTTTGGATAGAAGAAATAACTCAAAGGTCGATCAGTTGAGTCTGAAGGATTTAGATAGAATTTTTGTATAATTCCTCAATTGTGTAGCATATTTTGTAAGCAGAGCTGTAAACTTTGATAAGTCTTTGATATTGTACAGACATATGGATCATGTAGTGTAATGCTACAATGTACTTATGTTTTTATGAAATGAAAATGAGGAATTGGGTTTTAGATATTGTGATATTTGTAATTTAATTTATAATGCATGTGATAAGTGATGCGATTACTCTAGTGCACTACCTCCATCGGGTATAGGCTCGAATGTCTGATGGACGTATGGGCATGTATCGAATAGGAGTGGGTTGACAATGTTTGATATCAGAGCATGGTTTGGCATCCATAGGAATATATAGGAACATTAGATATGAAATATCTTGAGAAATATAGATAGTAATCAAAGTTATTGTATATTATAAGTTATCCACTATAGGTGATCAAATGGGATAATCAGTTGACCTAGAATTAGTAGGAGCCAGTAGAGAGTCTTCGATATCTCGACCTAAGAGAATGCCTCCAAAAATTTCTGAGAGAAGGGAAAGGAGGTACGATAAACTGATAAAGAAGGGGTCTGTGGACTTTTACGAAAGTACAAAGCCTGTAGAGGTCGAAGGATGGTTAGAGAGACCAAAGAGAGTTTTCAATCAGATAAACTGTGAGTCGGATGAGAAGTTCGACTATGCAATTTCCTTACTAAAAGGCCCAGCATACCAATGGTGGAAACCTGTTCCGGGTAATATCACTAGGCCTTGTAACTTGAAGTGGGAAGACTTTCTAAGAGTCTTTAAAGAGAATTACATGCCAAAGATCTACTTGGACAAAAAGATGAAAGAATTTCTAGATTTAAAGCGGGGTAATCTCTTAGTGGTAGAATATGAGATTACGTTCAATGAACAGATGGGGTATGCTACTACCTTGATTCCTACTAAGGAAGACAAGTGTAGGATATTCGAAGATGGGTTGAATATGGAAATTCGAATGAGGCTAGCCATAACAAATTTGAGCGGTTTCTCTAAGTTGAGAGTAGCCTCGATTCAGATAGAGAAACTATTTAGAGATGATCAAGGAGAATACAGATAAGAGTCTAGAATGAAAAGGCCTAGTGAACCTCAAGGTGGTTCTAGAAAAAGGTTTAGCAAGTGCCAGAACATATCTTTTAGACCACCGGCTAGATCAAGACAGTTAAGGTTCAGACAGAGGGATAGTTTTGTGTAGTCTAGCAGTGGAAGAGGTGCAACATCGGGTTAGTTACCAAATTATGAGCATTGTGAGAAGAAGCATAGTGGTGGGCGCTAGAAATTGTTTGGAACTTACTTATGATGCGACTCTTTTGTTCATCAGATCAAAGATTTTTCTGTTAGTTTTGGAGCACAGTCTGGAAGGAGAGGAGTTGTAATAGAAATAACTATTCAGCAGAGGTGAGCTAGTAGGTCTGGACAGAGAGGCCGTG
Source organism: Erythroxylum flavicans (assembly GCA_027576715.1). Taxonomy (NCBI): domain Eukaryota; kingdom Viridiplantae; phylum Streptophyta; class Magnoliopsida; order Malpighiales; family Erythroxylaceae; genus Erythroxylum; species Erythroxylum flavicans. The sequence continues at coordinate 6,352 of JANZXP010134739.1, forward strand.
TTAGAAGTGGAATGAGTTCTGGGAGTCCTAATGTCAGGACTGAGGTACGGAGCAACCAACCGTAGTCTCAGGCCAGAGTTTATGCAATGACCATATAGGAGGCTCAGAATTCTCTAAATGTCATTAAAGGTGTGTTAAATATCTTTACTTATGAAGCATTTGCATTGCTAGATCCTAGATCTACGTATTCTTTTATCGCACCGTATCTAGCATCTAAGCTACATTGTGATAGAGAATTGTTGAAATATGGGTTAGAGGTGAGTACTACAATAATAGGTGAAGTCTGTAAAAGGTGTTTAATTTGAATTGATCAGGCAGAATTGGAAGCAGAACTGATTGTATTATAGTTAAAGGAGATAGATGTTATTCTAAACATGGATTGGCTCATTACTTATAGGGCTATCATGAACTGCTATACTAACAAGGTAATATTAGAATCTCCTAATCAGCCGAGAGCAGTATTCCGAGGTGTTAGTCAAGTAGTGCCGGCCAGATTAATCTCATTCATGAGTGCTTTAAGGTTGATGCAAGGAGGATGTGAGGCTTATTTGGCCCACGTCATTGATACTCAAACTGAGCAGAATGTGTAGGACATTCCTATTGTTAGGTAAGTCCTGGATGTGTTTCCTCTGAGTTATATAGTTTGCCTCCATATAGGGAAATAGAGTTTACGATCGACTTAGTTCCAGGTGTTGCTCCTATATCTATTCCTCTATACAAGATGGTGCCTATGGAACTAAAGGATTTAAAGGCTCAATTGCAAGAGTTATTGGAAAAGGGTTTCATTAGACCTAGTGTGTCACTATGGGGAGCTCCAGTCTTGTTTGTGAAGAAGAAGGATGAAACTTTGAGATTGTGCATCAATTATAGGCAACTAAATCAAGTAACAGTGAATAACAAATACCCATTATTTATAATTGATGATTTGCTTGATCAGTTGCAGGGACCTCAGGTGTTCACTAAGTTGGACTTGAGATCTGCATACTATCAGTTGAAGATAGCAGAGACTAATGTACCGAAAAGTGCGTTCAGAAGTAGGTATAGGCATTTTGAGTTTTTAGTAATGTCGTTTGGGTTAACCAATGCCCCATCTACATTTATGGCATTGATGAATAAGGTGTTTTAACCTTACATGGATCGTTTTGTAATTGTGTTCATAGATGACATTTTGGCGTATTCGAAGAGCATAGAAGAGCATGTTGAGCACTTGAGAGCAATTTTACAAATTATGAGGTAAAAAACAGTTGTATGCCAAATTTAGTAAGTGTGAATTTTGGTTGGATCAAGTAATGTTTCTGGGTCATATAGTAACTAGACAAGGCATATAAGTAGATCTAAAGAAGATAAAGGCAGTAATGAAGTAGGAAACTTTGAGGAATTTGTCTGAGATCTAGAATTTGCTAGGATTAGCTAGATTTATCGGATGTTTATCGAGGGTTCTCACTAATTTCAGCACCTCTGACCAAACTTCTAAAGAAGAATGTGCCCTTCAGATAGAATGATGAATGTCAGAGGAGTTTTAAGGAACTGAAGCATTGGTTGACTATGACACCGACATTGACTATTCCATCAGGAACTGGGGGTTATATGGTGTATAGTGATGCTTCGCATCAAGGATTGAGATGTGTACTGATGCGGTACAGCAAAGTAATAGCCTATGTATTGAGACAATTAAGGTCCCACGAGATTAACTATCTTGTACCTGATTTAGAGCTTATTGAAGTGGTTTTTTCTCTAAAGATATGGAGACACTATCTGTATGGAGAGACTTTCCAGATATATACTAATCATAAGAGCTTGAGGTATCTGTTGAGTCAAAAAGAATTAAATGTGAGACAAAGGAGATGGATAGAGTTGTTCAAAGACTATAACTGTACGATTGAGTATCGTCTTGGAAAAGCAAATATGGTAGCTGATGCTTTGAGTAGAAAATCAAATAGCAATGTAGCTCAAATTTAGATATCGAAGTTACCAAGCCTAGTTCAATTGAATATTGAGTTAAATCTAGAGCAGAATGAGGCATTGATAGCCACACTGAGACTGAGACTAAGACCGATGTTGTATGACAGAATCAGGAAAGTTTAGAGTAAAGATCCAAAAATGGTGAAGCTTATTGAGAAGTTGAAAGTGAATCTAGATTCTGAATTGAATTGAGAGATCAGACACTGTGGTTGAAGCACAGACTGTATGTACCCGATATGAAGGGATTAAGGAAAGAGATTCTGGAGGAAGCTTATGTAGCTACTTATGTTATGCATGGTACCACCAAGATGTAAAATACGTTGAAACAATATTTCTAGTGGCCAGGGATGAAGAAGTAAGTAGTTTAATATGTTGCTAAGTGTTTAACTTGCTAGTAGATTGAGGTTGAGCAGTAGGCTCCGATTGGGAAGTTACATTCATGACCTATTTCGGACTGGAAATGGGAGCAAATTATAATGGATTCATTATAGGATGATTCCAGGGCAAAATGATGTTATATGGGTTATGGTGGACTGGTTAACAAAATCAGCCCATTTTTTACCAGTGAGAGAGAGAATAACTCACTCGACCAATTAGCCCAGAGGTATATGAATGAAGTAGCGAGGTTGCATGGGTTCTAGTGTCCATTATATCAGACAGGGATCCCAAATTTATTTCAAGATTTTGAAAGAGTTTATAGTCAGCTATAGGTACGAAGTTAAACTTCAATACTACATTTCATCCCAAAAAGACGAACAAAGCGAGAGGACAATTAAGATTGTTGAGGATATGCTCAAGGTATGTGTATTGGAGTTTTAAGGAGCATGGGATCAGTATATAGCCTTAATTGAATTTGCTTATAATAACCATTATAATAGTAGTATCGAAGTGGCATCATATGAGGCGTTGTATGGTAGAAAATGTCGTTCGCCTTTGTATTAGGATGAAGAGGGTCTGAGAATGGTAGAAGGCCCAGAACTAATACAAGATACTGTGGATAAATTGAAACTAATCCGAAGTAGAATTAAAGCAGTTCATGATAGACAGGAGAGTTATGTGGATCAACACTGAAGAGATACGGAATACAGAGTAGGAGACAAAGTGTTTCTGAGAGTATCACCTTGGCGAGGAGTGCTGAGGTTTGATAAAAAGAGTAAGCTGAGCCCTAGATACATTGGTCCTTATGAGATCATTGAGAGGATCAGACCAATGACTTATAAATTAGCCTTACTGAATGAAATGTCTCAGATACACAACATGTTCTATGTAAGTATGCTCAGAAGATATCGATCTAATCTGATGCATGTGTTACCAACTCAAGAGGTTGAAATAACTAGTAATCTGAGTTATGTTGAACAATCGATCAAGATAGTGGGATATCAGACAAAACAGTTAAGAAATTGAGTAATTTCATTGGTGAAAGTCCTTTGGAAGAATAACTCGAGTGAGGAAGCTACATGAGAAATGGAGGAGAACATGAGGAAATAATATCCCCACCTATTCGAGCAATTAGATAGGAATTTTGATGATGAAATTTCTTAAAAAGGGGAGAATTGTAACATCCCATTTTTCCCATGCTAAGGGTTAGGCCCTATAATACTGAACATGAGAGTTATCAATAAGAAAACTAGGAAATTGCATTTCATGCTCATGCATAATATAGCATACATACACGTGAATTTGATTATTGCACACATTATAATGATTATTCATACATTCATTTGGCATTTTACAGGTATAATTGATTTATAAATGTGATTATGATGTGAATTGTCGTTTATATGTCTTGAAAATTGATTTGGTGAGTATAAGTGTTGACTTAAAATTTTTGGTGAAAATTTAGGAAATTTCTGAGAATTTGAGTATATTTTGGACTAAGAAAATGCCAAGTGATAGGACAATTGACAAATGGTGATAGAAATAAGTGATGAATGATAATAGAAATAATTGATATGTGGTATTAGGATTTAATGACAAATGTCATGGAAAATTAGGAGACAATTAGATTAGAAATTGGAGACAAAATTGACTAGTTATGATAGAGAACCAAGTGGAGACCTATAGAAAATAGGCATGTGGCAAGTGACAAGTGTCACTTGCCATGCCATGTATTAACCCACAACACTCTCCCAAATGAAAGATTATCTTCCCTTTTAATTTTCTTTCACTTTATTCATTGATTTCATCTCTCGTTAATCTCTCTTCTTTATCTTCTTCAATCTTCTTCATCTTTACAACATTCGCTTTTTATCTCTCAATGTTGAATCTTACTCTCACCTTTCACTTGCTACTTCCATTTTGTTGTCTTGTTCATCTGTCATTAAAAAGACCTAACCCTTCCACCTTCATATTGATGATCGTGTGATGATGGGAAGCTAGGGTTAAGTGTGATTTGAAGATCTTGAAGTTAAACAAGTATATAACATTACTTTTCATGATTTGTTGACTGAAACATGTATAATGATAGTTAGGGGTTAAATGATTATAAAATGGTGATCAATATATATTGGAACATGGGTAAAGAAATTAACGCATTGATGGATTGTTTTCGTGTTTATGATAATCAATATTTCATAAATTGATGTAGTGATGATTTTGAGATAGAAAGATCATTATGATGGTGTAAAAAAAAGTGCAGAAAAATTTCATAGTAAACGAATGTTTTATATTCTGTTTTCTTAGCATATTAACGTGTATCTCTTTGATTGTTTTAAAGATGAACTAAAATAAGTTTAGAGTTAAAGAAAGGGAGTCATGTGGTGTCCTGAAATGACAAGAAATTAAGGTGATAGTTTAGAAGTGGAATGAATGTGATAATGAAGAAAATATGTGTGTAGAAAATTGATGATGAATGTGTGTATGTATATGTTCTGTTTTGGTGTTTATGATCAAACATAGATTATGATTTGTTTATGAATGATATTGAGCTGAAATGGAGGTAAGAATGAAGGGGAAAGGATGAGAAATTAAGCTAGAAATGATAGATTAAGCATAAGAGGTGTTGGATGTAACTTTAAAGAGTTGGAAAAGTTGGAAAATGGAAGAAAACTGCTGGGATTTTGCAGATGAAAGCATATCCATGATCGTGGGAATGCCTAAAGAAGGTTGAAAGTTTCTGTTATTAAAACCCACAATCGTGGGAATGATTTGGACATGAAATATGCTTCTTTTATGTATGGTTTGAAACAACAAATGGTTAGGTACCTTCCTATGATGCATTGATGTAACATCCTGTTATCCCATGTTAATGGTTAGAGCCCTAGCATACTGTACACGAGAGAAATAGCAATGAGAAATTAGGAAAATGCATTTCATGCTCATACATAATATTGCACACATACACGTGAATTTGGTTGTTGCACATTACATTGACTGTTCAAGCATTCATTAACATTTTTCGGGTATAATTGATTTATAAATGTGATCTTGATATGAATTGTGGTTTATAGCTTTTGAAAATTTATTTGGTGGAAATAAGTATCGATTTAGAAATCTTGGTAAAATTTAGAGAATTTATGAAATTATGAATACTTTTGGGACTAGGAAAAATTTCAAATAGCAGGACAATTGACAAATATTAGTAGAAATAAGTGATGAATGTCAATGGAAATAATTGGAAAATGACATTAGGATTTGTTGATAATCAACATTGAAAATTTAGAGACAATTGGAGTAAAAATTAGATTTAAATGGACTAGTTTAATAAGAGAACCAAGTGAAATCTATAGAGATTGGACTGTGGAAAGTGACAAGTGTCACTTGCCAAACCATACCTTAACTCACGATGTTCTCCTAAGTGAAATACCACCTTACTTTTATTTATCTTTCACTTCATTATTTGCTCTTATCTCTTATTAATCTCTTTTCTCATCTTCTTCAATCTTCTTCATCCACAATCCACTCTTCTTGCCTTCATCAAAGTGAACCTTTTTCTCACCTTTCATTTGCTACTCCCATTTTCTTGTCTTCTTCATATTTGTCACTAAAGACCTAACCCTACCACCTTTGATTGATGATGGTCGTATAGTGTTGAGAAACTAGGGTTAAGAGTGATTTGAAGACATTGAAGCTAAACAAGTAAGTATAAAGTACTGCTCTTCATGTTTTGTTGAATGAAACAAGTTTTGATGATAGTTAGAGCTTAAATGTTCATAAAATGGTGATGTATATATATGTGAATAGTGAGTGATGAAATGAGCACATAAATGTCTTGCTTTTGCATATAAGATGGTTAACCTTTCATAAGTTGTTGTAGAGATGGGTTTGAAATTGAAAGATCATTAAAATGGTGTAGAAAGAAGTGCAGAAATTTTGACTTGTAATTGGAAGTTAATGTTCTATTTTTTTGGTATATTACATGTATCTCTTTGATCGTTTTAGATATGAACTAACATGAGTTTAGAGCTAATAAAAAGGGGTACTATGGTGTCTTGAAATGAGATAAATTAAGGTGATAGATAAATGTGAATGTGTTGTTTCCGGACATTAAATGTCCGAGGCATTTGATGCATGTAAAACATATTGGAAGTGCTCATTGAATGTGAATTTGACTGAATAAGTGATACTCAACTTAAATGTTGAATGTCGGACCAAGGTCCGATGAGAAATGTGATTAAATGAACGTGAATGATTGAGCACTAGAGATTGATCTAATTTACGTGATGGATTTAACTACATGAATGCATGATAACATAAAGGCAGTTGTAACCAAAGTCGACAGTGAAAAAGAGCTTAAAGCTCAGAATGTGGTAAGAGCCTCTAGCTCACTATGTATAATGAGCCCTGTATCCCCAACAGGTAAGAGACAGTTATTAATGAGCCTGATATCCACAATAGATATGGGACAGTGAAAAAGGCACTTGGTCACAAAAACGTAAAAAGCAAATGTGAGTCTCACGAGCATTGCATATACATTTGACATGTATGTTTTCAATGATTATAATATATTGTTGAATTGTGTTGAATGAGAAATGTGAAAATTGTGAACAAAATGTTTTGTGATGCTACATGATAATAAATGAAATGATGTGAGTTATGTGATTATATGAATTATTGTTTTATGTGATATGAGTGAACCATTGAGGATGGTTAACTCACTGAGTTCGCAAAACTCACCAAAATTACAACGTTGACTTTTCAGGTACGAGAAAGGCGACTTAGATGCTAAGACATTCTAGAAGAAGCTTAGTATACTTTGGGATAGAAGAAATGGCTGAAACGTCGGTTAGCTAGGACTGAAGGATTTATATAAAATCTTTGTATAATTCCTCATATATGTAGCATATTTTGTAAACAAAGCTATAGACTCTGATAGGTCTTTCACTATAAGAAAAATGTGTTTTTGCGACGATATTTACCGACGGAAGATGAAGACATTCCGTCGGTATGTAAGATTAGTGACAGACATTATTGACGGACAAAAGCGTCGTAAAAATGGCCGTAGCTAATAAATACCAACAGAAAATGGTAAATTTTTCGACGAAATAATTTCTACCATTGGTAAGATTACCGACAGAGTATCTTTACCTCGGTAAATTTACCGACGGATCATCTTTACGTCGATATATTTAGCGAAGTAAAATTGTTTTCCATCTGTATATTTACCAACAGCTGGAATATTTCTGTTGGTAAATTGTTACAAAGTTACCGATGGAGATTCTGTCACATGCGGTTGCCGTCTTTCCTTCGGTACTTTTGTGCAAATTGTTTCAACTTTACCGATGGAACTTGTTCTTCAGTCGATTATTATCGACAGAAATTTTTTATCCGTCGGTAAATGTTTTAGTGGTAGCGACAGATTTTCATATGTCCGTTAGTAAATGAATTAAAAAAGTTTTTTTAAAAATGTACTGGCAATACCATCAATAAATTTTATTTTGCATAATTGAAATAACTATTAATCTAATAATATAAATTTAATTTTTAAACATAAATTTGATTAATGATATAAAGTTGAAAATATCTTAATTGATAATAAAAATATTAAACTGTACATAATAATTTTTCATATCTCTAATAAAAAGTTTAAAAGTACACTATTAATTTAATGGCGGATGCTCTGATTGATGTAATGAGGTGCTAACCCTACTCTTCAACTCATCCATCTCATTACAGAGCTGAGCTATGTACTCCATTGATTGTTGCAACTGAGTTGCCAGCATCTGTACTGTGCTCTCAAGCTGAACGACTCTCTCATTGGATGCTGACTGCCTACTAGATACAGCTGTACAAGATGTAGAGGATTGTGAATAACATGTTTTCGTAAATGAATCTAACCCGAATAACCTTCCCTGACGATCCCTACCGCCCACTGCATGAAGATAGGTTTGAGTCTCATCAACATCTTCAGACTGTTGAGACTGCCGTTGAATGCTTTTTTATATTTGTTCCTATCAGAAGGTAATGTTTATAATAGTAAGTGGTAATTATTAAGCATTAATATTAAACCATAAATTTCACATACATTAGGTTCTCTACAACGATTGTTGACGAACGTCACACCGTCATGCTTCTTTATGTGAGTGTGCAAAAAGAGTTGACAAGGTGTAGGCCTCATGCCCATATTCTTTTCCTGCATAAGAATAAAATGTTATAAGTTAATTAGAATTTATAAAAATTTCGGCAAAGTTTCCACTATTTTTATGAAATCTACCCCCTGTTGAATAAAGAAAAAAACTAAAAACACAGCCATATATGGCACCAGACATTTATAACATTATCATTCTTAACAAGAAACACATATTTTCATTCCAAAATTCTCACATAAAATTTAATAGAAATACAGCAAAGTAAAGAAATGACAACATAAATTTAAAGTGTAGATACTTACAAGTCTCCCTGCATGCTCTTGGTGGATAATTGTTGGGCCTTGAATTTTTTTTATTTTAGTAAACATGATTTGAATGAATTTTAGTATTGTTAGATAAATTATTTTTTGATTGAGGTTAACTATTATGTCAAGTTTAAAAGGATTTAATTCATGGATTGATGGAATTAAATGTGGATGTTGTAAGGTACATAAGGGTATTTTTGGAAGATGACTTAAGGTTAAAAGAACCTAAGTTATAAGGAAGGG
>JANZXP010134832.1:0-15378 GCA_027576715.1 Erythroxylum flavicans
GAGAAGTTAGTGTCAACTTTATTGAAGGTCTTCCTCTGTTTAGAAGGAAGACTGTAATTTTTGTGGTAATGGATAGGTTCACGAAATATTTACATTTCATTTCGATTAAGCATCCATATTCTGCTTGTGATATAGCAGAATTATTACTCAATAATGTGTTTAAATTATATGAAATGCCGGAATCCATCATCAGCGACCAAGATTCTGTGTTTTTGAGCAAAATCTGGCAAGAGTTGCTTCGTCTACAAGGTGTTCTATTGAAGTATTCCACTACATATCATTCGCAAACAGACGGTCTTATAGAGGCAGTGAATAAAATTTTAGAGACCTACCTTCAATGCTTCTGTGGTGAAAAACCCAAACGATGGAGTGAATGGATAACATTGGCGGAGTGGTGGTATAATACAATGTACCGCTCATCCATTAATTCGACACCGTTTGAGGTCTTATACGGCTACCCACCATCGGTTTACACACCGTATATAGTGGGAGATTCAAAAGTGGTAAAAGTAGATAAGGTGTTACGGAACAAAGAAGTAATGATCAATGTGATGAAATTCCATTTATAGAGAGCTCAAAATAGGATGAAGCAATAAGCAACTTCTAAACAATCTGAATGGGAGTTCCAAGTTGGCGACATGGTCCTACTGAAACTACAACCGTATAAGTAGCACTCTTTATAGAGAAGAAGCAACCAGAAATTCAGAGAAGAAGCAACCAAAAATTATTGCCATTTTATTATGGACCGTATAAGGTGATACAACGCATTGGAAGGGTGGCGTACAAACTGGAGTTACCTTCGGGCTCATCTATTCATCTTGTGTTTCATGTATCACAATTGAAGAAGGCTAACATGGCACATGGTAGAATGTCTTCATTATTACGTGAATTCATTATCCCAGTCGAACAAGTACCAGTGGTGGTACTGGGAGGGCGTATAACTAAAAGAAACAATCGCTCAATAACACAGTGGTTAATTTAGTGGTCAGACGGGGATGACGCCAACGCTACCTGGGAATACCTTTTTGATCTCCAAAACCGTTTTCCAGAAGTTAATTTGGTTGACAGGGATGTTAAGGGGAAGGGGATTGTTGCAGAGACAAATGAAGAAGAAGAAGATGACGGAAGAAACAACGGAGGTTCACTAGCCGTTAGACAGTAAGCACTATACGTGGTGTTTAAATAAAAGTCTAGCTTAGCAGTCCTACGCCACGAACTACTAGATTGTATATCAGCCGTATTTAAGCTGAATTGTAATGGATATGTCAGGCATGTGTGTGATATCCAAATGATATGTTGTTTTCTCTCTCCCTCTTGATTCTGTGTATCTTCCTTCCCTTCTAGAACTCTATGATATTGTTGCTACGTTCCAATCAATACATGACTCTATTCTGTTATCTTCATTATTCTTTCAACAAGTAGCCACCTAGGGAAGAAGAATAATCAATTGTCCTAATAAGGCAATAACTCAAGTTTTGGTACAATGGCAGGGAGAAACAAAAAAAGTGTTACGTGAAAAGGTATGGTTGAATTACAAAAGAGATTCTTAGAAGTTAATTAAAAGGGAAGGTGATGTTACATGCGAAAATCAACGAAGGAAACATAAGCAACTGAAGAAGATGAAAAGAGGAATGACGTTAAATTGTAAGAAAAGAAAATAAAACTAAACGCACTGTAACTGTAATAGTCATAATATCCAACAATTATCATATACATATGTTTCAATACAAAGGATGTATATATTGTTTATTAGTCATTACAACGACCATATTAAGGTTACATTTCACAAACAACGAATTGCATTAGCTATTAGCTAATTCTATCAACAGTTAGTTGATAGCTGATTTAACCAGCGGACAACATCAGTTGTTTATTAAAGATGTTTGGTAAAATTAGTTATTTAATATTAGCTATTGAAGTGTAAAGTGATTTATAAGGGCATAATTTTAAAAAAATTATGAGAGCATGAAAATTATATTTCTTAGTATTTCGTTGAATATTCTTATAAGAATTTAGATTTAGATATTTAATTTTACAAAAATTAGGTTTATAACTTTAATAAAAAACATAATAATAATAATAATAATAATAATAATAATAATAATAATAATAATAATAATCATGATGATGATGATGATGATGATGGTGATGATGATACATCCAAGCATAAAATATAAGAATCCAAATGAAATTAAACAACACAATTCAAATAGAGCAAAAGAAATGAATATCATCATTTAAAGCAAAAATTTATAACAATTTAAGAACGACGTCTAACTATCATTAAACTATATTTTTAAATAAACTCACTTAACTTTAAGAATTTTTAACGTGTATTTAAAAATTTATGAATGCCTCTCCTTTAAAATTTCGTGTATAAGGATGACATTTAGGCGACGACAACACTCCTCGCTCACTCATTCACTTGTTTCCTCTCTCCTTCTAAGACCTCCAACTTCCTAATTGAACTCAAAATGGCGCGCCCTCACACCTAAAATGACAATGACACTCCTCACTCATTCATCTCCTCGCATCACCACCACCGCCACTCTCTACCTCACCACCGTTTCCACCACTACCTCCGCCGAGCGCGTCACAGCAAGAAACTCTAATATCTCCTTACCATTTCTCTCTCACTCTCCATATTTCTATTATAGTCCCAAAATTCTTAAAATTTCTTCAAGTTCTGCCTAACTCAAGCCCTTTACTTCATTTATCAGAGCATACCAATCGGACGATGAGTTACCAATTCAGGGCTCCGATAGTTTTAGCCTCGACACTTTTCTCTCGGTCGTTGAGTTGCTGTGTGTGTTGATTTCAGTGGTGGTTATGGTCAGCTACACGTGGTGGGTGGTATGACGATTGGGTCGTGGATAAGGAGGTGGCAATGGCGGCAGATTTGTGACGCTACGGTTGGATGCGATGGAGAGAGTGCAAATTTAGTGGGCAGGATTGAGAAATTGGAGGAGGATTTACAGAGCTCGGCTGCAATAATTAGAGTTATGTCGAGACAACTTGAGAGTAAAGAGTAAAGAGGGCAAAATCGGCATTAAAGTAAAAACTATTTGTTGATTCGATAAAACGCTCCTCCAGAGCAGCTTCTTCAAAATCAGCTGGTTGGGTTGAATAAACCAACCTAACCAGCTCCTAACCAAACAACCTAAATAATTTTTTTGTAAAGTCAACCAGTTGATTTGGGTCAATCAGCTATTTTTTGGCTGATCAACCAACAACCAAATGAGGATAAAAATTAGACCCACAAAAATACACAAAATTTTTTATCTCTCTCTCTCTTTTTTCTCTCACCTCACATCTCTCTTGTTGTTCTGCCTATGGGATTTCTACATGCTACTCTTCATCCTCTACCTATTTATAGGCCGGAGAAGTGGGTAGGTACAGAAAACGGTGCCTACCATGTTTGACAATTCAACTTTGGTAGGCACCGAAAATAGTGCCTACCATTTTTGACAATTCTCCCACTTGAAGACATTGACAATTCTCCCACTTGAAGATTTGATTGAGAGTCAATCAAATCTTTACAGTTTTCTTTCTACTTTGCTGCTTCATGTTGTTTACGTCTCTGTCGGGCCACAGGAGGATTAACACCTCATAAACTTGTCAACATTGATTGCTTTTGTTATAAAATCTGCTAGGTTATCCATGGTATGAATTTTCTGAATATCCACCATTCCTTCTTCCACTTTCACACGAATGAAATGGTATTGAACTCGAATGTATTTTGTCTTTGAATGAAATGCTGGATTCCTTACAAGATGCAAAGCACTTTGGTTATCACAAAATAGAGTAATATTCTTTTGTTTATACCTAAGTTCTTCCAACAACATCTTCAACCACACTACTTCTTTACTGGCTTATGTAGCCGCTACATATTCTGCTTCTGTTGTTGACGTAGCTACAACTGACTGCAGTTTTAAAACCCAGCTCACAGCTCCTCTAGCTAGTGTAAACATATATCTTGTAGTGGATTTACTTTTATCAAGATCACTTGCATAATCAGCATCAACATATCCTCTAACAGTAAAATCCTCCATAATATATTACAATATCTGAGGTTCCCTTGATATATCTGAGAATCCTCTTAGCTATATTCCAATGCTCTTGACCAGGATTCACCATATATCGTCTAACTACTTCCACTGCATATGTAATGTCTGGTTTTGCACAAATCATAGCAAACATTAAGCTTCCCATTACTGATGCATACAATACTCAAGACATCTCTATCCCCTCTTCTTCATTGCTAGTCCCAAATCCTTCATTTCAAATTTCCTATCCAACTATGCCTTCAATTCTTTGATACGATCATTGTTGGGGCCTGCTACCAACATGTCATTTACATACAATAGCAAGATTATAAAATCATCTTTCTCAAACCTCTTGAAATATGCACAAGGCTCTGCATTCAGTTTGCTGTATCCAAGGCTCATGATGAAGGAATCAAATCTTTTATACCAACACCTCGGTGCCTGCTTTAAACCATACAGAGATTTGTTCAACCTGCAAACCAAGTTCTCTTTCCCTTTTTCTTCAAAACCTTCTGGCTGGAGCATATAAATTTCTTCTTCAAGATCTCTATGAAGAAATGCACCTTTCACATCTAACTGCTCAAGATGCAAGTCAAATATAGCACACATCGCCAGGATTACTCAAACTGTAGTAAGTCGAACCACAGGAGAAAATATTTTGTTAAAATCAATACCTTCTTTCTGAACATATCCTTTTACCACTAATCTAGCACGATATCACTCCACTTGATCACCACCACTTCGTTTGATCTTGTAAACTCATTTATTGCCAATGGGCTTTCTTCCTTGTGGTAGTGATACTAGCTCCCATATCTTATTTTTATGCAGAGCTTCAATTTCTTCCTGCATTGCTGCCATCCACTAAGATACATCTGAACTGTTCATTGCTTCTTGAAGAGTTAATGGCTCTCCGTCCCCAGTTAAAAGACAGTATGCAATATTGCTCTCCATAATATAATTTAAGTGCCAGCTTGGTGCTCTTCTTATGCTAGTTGTTCTCCGAGTATCTGAAACATCATATTCGACTAGTTTTTGCTCCTCGTACTCCGGTGTAGCTTTAAAAGAAACATTTTGATCAAATTCCCTTTCCACGTGTACTTTTGTAGTCTCTGGATTCTCTTGTACTGTGCCAACATTTTCTGCTTGCTCTTGATCCTTATCTTCCATAAAGATAACATCCCTGCTGATAACAATCTTGTGGGCAGTAGGATCTCACAGACGATACCCCTTTACTCCGTTAACATATCCCAAGAAAATACATCTTCTAGATTTAGATCTAACTTAGTAGTTTCTTGGGCATTGAACATCACATAGGCAAGACTTAGAGGTTGGAATAATCCACTAATTTACCAGTCCACATCTCCATCGGTGTTTTCAACTCAATTGCAGTTGATGGAGTTCGATTAACCACATAACAGGCAGTATTGACTACTTCTGCCCAGAATTTCTTATCTAAGCTTATCGTTCTTAACATCGCTCTTGTTCTTTCCAACAGAATTCTATTCATCCGCTCTGCTACTCCATTTTGTTAAGGAGTGTATGCCGTTGTGAACTGCCTTTTTATGCCTTCTTGCTTGCAAAATTCATCAAATTATTTACCAATATATTCTCCTCCACTATCTGACTGCAAACACTTGATCTTCTTTCCAGATTCGAGTTCTACCCGTGCTTTGTAAAATTTGAAAATTGGAAACACATCTGCCTTCATCTTGATAGGAAACACTCAACATCTCCTCGAATAATCATCAATGAATGATACAAAGAAATTTGCTCATCCTAGGAACGTAACTGGTGCTTACCATACATCAGAGTGAATCAATTCTAGAATTTCTTTACTTCTGAACTTTGATGTATTGAATTTCAATCGATGCTGCTTACTTACAATGCAATGCTCACAGAAAGGTAGTGATACCTTTGTGAGACCTGGAAGTAGATTCTTCTCTGCAAGTATCTTCATCCCTTGTTTTGACATATGTCCAAGCTTTTTATGCCACGTCATTACATATTTATAATATGCACTAGTCACTGCAACGGATGCTTCTCCTTCTTGCAAAGTTACTTTCTTCAGCACATACAGATTTGCAACAATCTTTTCTGCTTTCATAAATACCAGCGCTCTTTTAATCACTTTAATTATCTTATTTTGAATCTCAAATCTGAAACCGAGATCATTCAGTTGTCCTACAGACAACAAATTCTTCTTCAGGCCCTCCACATGTCGCACTTTTTCAATAGTCTGAGTTGTCCTATCATATATCTTTAACTTGATGGTACCGATACCAACGATCTTCAGAGCTTGATCATTACAGCTGTACACAGATCCCTCAGAGACAGATTCATATTGATGGAACCAGTCCCTTCAAGAGGACATATAAAAAGTAGCTGCTGAATCGAGAAGCCATACATCAACAAATCTTCTCTTTCCTCTAATAGTTGTTGCCGCATCACAGACCATTGCTCCTCCATCATCTGAAGTATTTGCCGCATTTCCTTGAGGAATAGAATCTTTCTTATTCAGATTCCAACAATCCTTCTTCAGGTGCCCTTTCTTGCCACAATTATAGCACTTGAAATTCTTCTTACTCTTGGATTTTGATCTACTATGACTATAACTCCCACTTGAGCCACGTTTCATTGATCTTCCTCTCGTCACCGCCAAAGCCTCCGCTTGTTGCGAATTTGTCAGCCTGTCTTCCTTACTTTTGCGCCGACTCTCTTCTTCCAGAGTAACAGTTGCAATATTGTCGAAGACTAGAGTGTCTGTGTTGTTTGTTAAATTGATGACGAGTTGATCATAAGAATCTGGTAGACTTTGGAGTAGAGGTTTTGCACGTTCACTTAGTTCTATTATGTGCCCAATGATGTGAGTTGGAAAAATAGTGTATTTAAAGTGTTTAAGTGCTCCGTCACCGAAGTGGATTCCACCATACGGAAGGTGTATAGTTTTCTCTTCAGAAACATTTTGTTGTGGAGTGATTGGCCTCGTACAATTTTGTGAGGTGATCCATCCCAAATCTCTTTTGTTGTCTTCTTCTCCTCTATGCTTGGCAACACTCCATCTGCTAGTGCCAGATGAAGATTTGCAATAGCATTCCCATCCGTCTCATTCCATTTTTCATCTGTGACTCCAGCTGACCATTCATTAACTGTCTATTTGGTTACTGTCTCCAATATACAGAAACGAAAATTTGGAGACGGAGCAGAACAGAAATTGGAGACAGTGAGCTGTTTGGTTGTGATGGATAAAATAGAAACAATTGTCTCTGTCTCGAGGACAGAAATGCGTTTGGTTGTAAGGGATAAAACATAAAAATAGTGGCTATGATGAAAATGCCCCTACAGTATAATATGATTGGAAATATACAATTTATTGATTATTTTATAATTGCATCAATATTTATCTTAAGTATATTTGTAATATTTTAATAACGATGAAATAATTACAATATAATTAATTAAATTATTATTATTTCTTATTTAATTACATTATATTTAATTAAAAAATTATTATTAATTAAAATATAGCTAATTAAAAAATAATTTTTCATTAATTAAAATATTAATTCATTAAAAATTTTTGTAATTAATTAATTATAAATTAAATAATCATAATAATTTGATTCACTATATTGTAATTAATTAATTAATTAATTACAATATAGTGAATCAAATTATTATGATTATTTAATTTATAATTAATTAATTACAAAAATTTTTAATGAATTAATATTTTAATTAATGAAAAATTATTTTTTAATTAGCTATATTTTAATTAATAATAATTTTTTAATTAAATATAATGTAATTAAATAAGAAATAATAATAATTTAATTAATTATATTGTAATTATTTCATCGTTATTAAAATATTACAAATATACTTAAGATAAATATTGATGCAATTATAAAATAATCAATAAATTGTATATTTCCAATCATATTATACTGTAGGGGCATTTTCATCATAGCCACTATTTTTATGTTTTATCCCTTACAACCAAACGCATTTCTGTCCTCGAGACAGAGACAATTGTTTCTATTTTATCCATCACAACCAAACAGCTCACTGTCTCCAATTTCTGTTCTGCTCCGTCTCCAAATTTTCGTTTCTGTATATTGGAGACAGTAACCAAATAGACAGTTAATGAATGGTCAGCTGGAGTCACAGATGAAAAATGGAATGAGACGGATGGGAATGCTATTGCAAATCTTCATCTGGCACTAGCAGATGGAGTGTTGCCAAGCATAGAGGAGAAGAAGACAACAAAAGAGATTTGGGATGGATCACCTCACAAAATTGTACGAGGCCAATCACTCCACAACAAAATGTTTCTGAAGAGAAAACTATACACCTTCCGTATGGTGGAATCCACTTCGGTGACGGAGCACTTAAACACTTTAAATACACTATTTTTCCAACTCACATCATTGGGCACATAATAGAACTAAGTGAACGTGCAAAACCTCTACTCCAAAGTCTACCAGATTCTTATGATCAACTCGTCATCAATTTAACAAACAACACAGACACTCTAGTCTTCGACAATATTGCAACTGTTACTCTGGAAGAAGAGAGTCGGCGCAAAAGTAAGGAAGACAGGCTGACAAATTCGCAACAAGCGGAGGCTTTGGCGGTGACGAGAGGAAGATCAATGAAACGTGGCTCAAGTGGGAGTTATAGTCATAGTAGATCAAAATCCAAGAGTAAGAAGAATTTCAAGTGCTATAATTGTGGCAAGAAAGGGCACCTGAAGAAGGATTGTTGGAATCTGAATAAGAAAGATTCTATTCCTCAAGGAAATGCGGCAAATACTTCAGATGATGGAGGAGCAATGGTCTGTGATGCGGCAACAACTATTAGAGGAAAGAGAAGATTTGTTGATGTATGGCTTCTCGATTCAGCAGCTACTTTTTATATGTCCTCTTGAAGGGACTGGTTCCATCAATATGAATCTGTCTCTGAGGGATCTGTGTACAGCTGTAATGATCAAGCTCTGAAGATCGTTGGTATCGGTACCATCAAGT
The DNA here is from genome assembly GCA_027576715.1 of Erythroxylum flavicans. Taxonomy (NCBI): domain Eukaryota; kingdom Viridiplantae; phylum Streptophyta; class Magnoliopsida; order Malpighiales; family Erythroxylaceae; genus Erythroxylum; species Erythroxylum flavicans. The sequence goes on from JANZXP010134832.1 coordinate 9,071, forward strand.
TAAAGATATATGATAGGACAACTCAGACTATTGAAAAAGTGCGACATGTGGAGGGCCTGAAGAAGAATTTGTTGTCTGTAGGACAACTGAATGATCTCGGTTTCAGATTTGAGATTCAAAATAAGATAATTAAAGTGATTAAAAGAGCGCTGGTATTTATGAAAGCAGAAAAGATTGTTGCAAATCTGTATGTGCTGAAGAAAGTAACTTTGCAAGAAGGAGAAGCATCCGTTGCAGTGACTAGTGCATATTATAAATATGTAATGACGTGGCATAAAAAGCTTGGACATATGTCAAAACAAGGGATGAAGATACTTGCAGAGAAGAATCTACTTCCAGGTCTCACAAAGGTATCACTACCTTTCTGTGAGCATTGCATTGTAAGTAAGCAGCATCGATTGAAATTCAATACATCAAAGTTCAGAAGTAAAGAAATTCTAGAATTGATTCACTCTGATGTATGGTAAGCACCAGTTACGTTCCTAGGATGAGCAAATTTCTTTGTATCATTCATTGATGATTATTCGAGGAGATGTTGAGTGTTTCCTATCAAGATGAAGGCAGATGTGTTTCCAATTTTCAAATTTTACAAAGCACGGGTAGAACTCGAATCTGGAAAGAAGATCAAGTGTTTGCAGTCAGATAGTGGAGGAGAATATATTGGTAAATAATTTGATGAATTTTGCAAGCAAGAAGGCATAAAAAGGCAGTTCACAACGGCATACACTCCTTAACAAAATGGAGTAGCAGAGCGGATGAATAGAATTCTGTTGGAAAGAACAAGAGCGATGTTAAGAACGATAAGCTTAGATAAGAAATTCTGGGCAGAAGTAGTCAATACTGCCTGTTATGTGGTTAATCGAACTCCATCAACTGCAATTGAGTTGAAAACACCGATGGAGATGTGGACTGGTAAATTAGTGGATTATTCCAACCTCTAAGTCTTGCCTATGTGATGTTCAATGCCCAAGAAACTACTAAGTTAGATCTAAATCTAGAAGATGTATTTTCTTGGGATATGTTAACGGAGTAAAGGGGTATCGTCTGTGAGATCCTACTGCCCACAAGATTGTTATCAGCAGGGATGTTATCTTTATGGAAGATAAGGATCAAGAGCAAGCAGAAAATGTTGGCACAGTACAAGAGAATCCAGAGACTACAAAAGTACACGTGGAAAGGGAATTTGATCAAAATGTTTCTTTTAAAGCTACACCGGAGTACGAGGAGCAAAAACTAGTCGAATATGATGTTTCAGATACTCGGAGAACAACTAGCATAAGAAGAGCACCAAGCTGGCACTTAAATTATATTATGGAGAGCAATATTGCATACTGTCTTTTAACTGGGGACGGAGAGCCATTAACTCTTCAAGAAGCAATGAACAGTTCAGATGTATCTTAGTGGATGGCAGCAATGCAGGAAGAAATTGAAGCTCTGCATAAAAATAAGATATGGGAGCTAGTATCACTACCACAAGGAAGAAAGCCCATTGGCAATAAATGAGTTTACAAGATCAAACGAAGTGGTGGTGATCAAGTGGAGTGATATCGTGCTAGATTAGTGGTAAAAGGATATGTTCAGAAAGAAGGTATTGATTTTAACAAAATATTTTCTCCTGTGGTTCGACTTACTACAGTTTGAGTAATCCTGGCGATGTGTGCTATATTTGACTTGCATCTTGAGCAGTTAGATGTGAAAGGTGCATTTCTTCATAGAGATCTTGAAGAAGAAATTTATATGCTCCAGCCAGAAGGTTTTGAAGAAAAAGGGAAAGAGAACTTGGTTTGCAGGTTGAACAAATCTCTGTATGGTTTAAAGCAGGCACCGAGGTGTTGGTATAAAAGATTTGATTCCTTCATCATGAGCCTTGGATACAGCAAACTGAATGCAGAGCCTTGTGCATATTTCAAGAGGTTTGAGAAAGATGATTTTATAATCTTGCTATTGTATGTAAATGACATGTTGGTAGCAGGCCCCAACAATGATCGTATCAAAGAATTGAAGGCATAGTTGGATAGGAAATTTGAAATGAAGGATTTGGGACTAGCAATGAAGAAGAGGGGATAGAGATGTCTTGAGTATTGTATGCATCAGTAATGGGAAGCTTAATGTTTGCTATGATTTGTGCAAAACCAGACATTACATATGCAGTGGAAGTAGTTAGACGATATATGGTGAATCCTGGTCAAGAGCATTGGAATATAGCTAAGAGGATTCTCAGATATATCAAGGGAACCTCAGATATTGTAATATATTATGGAGGATTTTACTGTTAGAGGATATGTTGATGCTGATTATGCAAGTGATCTTGATAAAAGTAAATCCACTACAAGATATATGTTTACACTAGCTAGAGGAGCTGTGAGCTGGGTTTTAAAACTGCAGTCAGTTGTAGCTACGTCAACAACAGAAGCAGAATATGTAGCGGCTACATAAGCCAGTAAAGAAGTAGTGTGGTTGAAGATGTTGTTGGAAGAACTTAGGTATAAACAAAAGAATATTACTCTATTTTGTGATAACCAAAGTGCTTTGCATCTTGTAAGGAATCCAGCATTTCATTCAAAGACAAAATACATTCGAGTTCAATACCATTTCATTCGTGTGAAAGTGGAAGAAGGAATGGTGGATATTCAGAAAATTCATACCATGGATAACCTAGCAGATTTTATAACAAAAGCAATCAATGTTGACAAGTTTATGAGGTGTTAATCCTCCTGTGGCCCGACAGAGACGTAAACAACATGAAGCAGCAAAGTAGAAAGAAAACTGTAAAGATTTGATTGACTCTCAATCAAATCTTCAAGTGGGAGAATTGTCAATGTCTTCAAGTGGGAGAATTGTCAAAAATGGTAGGCACTATTTTCGGTGCCTACCAAAGTTGAATTGTCAAACATGGTAGGCACCGTTTTCTGTACCTACCCACTTCTCCGGCCTATAAATAGGTAGAGGATGAAGAGTAGCATGTAGAAATCCCATAGGCAGAACAACAAGAGAGATGTGAGGTGAGAGAAAAAAGAGAGAGAGAGATAAAAAATTTTGTGTATTTTTGTGGGTCTAATTTTTATCCTCATTTGGTTGTTGGTTGATCAGCCAAAAAATAGCTGATTGACCCAAATCAACTGGTTGACTTTACAAAAAAATTATTTAGGTTGTTTGGTTAGGAGCTGGTTAGGTTGGTTTATTCAACCCAACCAGCTGATTTTGAAGAAGCTGCTCTGGAGGAGCGTTTTATCGAATCAACAAATAGTTTTTACTTTAATGCCGATTTTGCCCTCTTTACTCTTTACTCTCAAGTTGTCTCGACATAACTCTAATTATTGCAGCCGAGCTCTGTAAATCCTCCTCCAATTTCTCAATCCTGCCCACTAAATTTGCACTCTCTCCATCGCATCCAACCGTAGCGTCACAAATCTGCCGCCATTGCCACCTCCTTATCCACGACCCAATCGTCATACCACCCACCACGTGTAGCTGACCATAACCACCACTGAAATCAACACACACAGCAACTCAACGACCGAGAGAAAAGTGTCGAGGCTAAAACTATCGGAGCCCTGAATTGGTAACTCATCGTCCGATTGGTATGCTCTGATAAATGAAGTAAAGGGCTTGAGTTAGGCAGAACTTGAAGAAATTTTAAGAATTTTGGGACTATAATAGAAATATGGAGAGTGAGAGAGAAATGGTAAGGAGATATTAGAGTTTCTTGCTGTGACGCGCTCGGCGGAGGTAGTGGTGGAAACGGTGGTGAGGTAGAGAGTGGCGGTGGTGGTGATGCGAGGAGATGAATGAGTGAGGAGTGTCATTGTCATTTTAGGTGTGAGGGCGCGCCATTTTGAGTTCAATTAGGAAGTTGGAGGTCTTAGAAGGAGAGAGGAAACAAGTGAATGAGTGAGCGAGGAGTGTTGTCGTCGCCTAAATGTCATCCTTATACACGAAATTTTAAAGGAGAGGCATTCATAAATTTTTAAATACACGTTAAAAATTCTTAAAGTTAAGTGAGTTTATTTAAAAATATAGTTTAATGATAGTTAGACGTCGTTCTTAAATTGTTATAAATTTTTGCTTTAAATGATGATATTCATTTCTTTTGCTCTATTTGAATTGTGTTGTTTAATTTCATTTGGATTCTTATATTTTATGCTTGGATGTATCATCATCACCATCATCATCATCATCATCATCATGATTATTATTATTATTATTATTATTATTATTATTATTATTATTATTATTATTATGTTTTTTATTAAAGTTATAAACCTAATTTTTGTAAAATTAAATATCTAAATCTAAATTCTTATAAGAATATTCAACGAAATACTAAGAAATATAATTTTCATGCTCTCATAATTTTTTTAAAATTATGCCCTTATAAATCACTTTACACTTCAATAGCTAATATTAAATAACTAATTTTACCAAACATCTTTAATAAACAACTGATGTTGTCCGCTGGTTAAATCAGCTATCAACTAACTGTTGATAGAATTAGCTAATAGCTAATGCAATTCGTTGTTTGTGAAATGTAACCTTAATATGGTCGTTGTAATGACTAATAAACAATATATACATCCTTTGTATTGAAACATATGTATATGATAATTGTTGGATATTATGACTATTACAGTTACAGTGCGTTTAGTTTTATTTTCTTTTCTTACAATTTAACGTCATTCCTCTTTTCATCTTCTTCAGTTGCTTATGTTTCCTTCGTTGATTTTCGCATGTAACATCACCTTCCCTTTTAATTAACTTCTAAGAATCTCTTTTGTAATTCAACCATACCTTTTCACGTAACACTTTTTTTGTTTCTCCCTGCCATTGTACCAAAACTTGAGTTATTGCCTTATTAGGACAATTGATTATTCTTCTTCCCTAGGTGGCTACTTGTTGAAAGAATAATGAAGATAACAGAATAGAGTCATGTATTGATTGGAACGTAGCAACAATATCATAGAGTTCTAGAAGGGAAGGAAGATACACAGAATCAAGAGGGAGAGAGAAAACAACATATCATTTGGATATCACACACATGCCTGACATATCCATTACAATTCAGCTTAAATACGGCTGATATACAATCTAGTAGTTCGTGGCGTAGGACTGCTAAGCTAGACTTTTATTTAAACACCACGTATAGTGCTTACTGTCTAACGGCTAGTGAACCTCCGTTGTTTCTTCCGTCATCTTCTTCTTCTTCATTTGTCTCTGCAACAATCCCCTTCCCCTTAACATCCCTGTCAACCAAATTAACTTCTGGAAAACGGTTTTGGAGATCAAAAAGGTATTCCCAGGTAGCGTTGGCGTCATCCCCGTCTGACCACTAAATTAACCACTGTGTTATTGAGCGATTGTTTCTTTTAGTTATACGCCCTCCCAGTACCACCACTGGTACTTGTTCGACTGGGATAATGAATTCACGTAATAATGAAGACATTCTACCATGTGCCATGTTAGCCTTCTTCAATTGTGATACATGAAACACAAGATGAATAGATGAGCCCGAAGGTAACTCCAGTTTGTACGCCACCCTTCCAATGCGTTGTATCACCTTATACGGTCCATAATAAAATGGCAATAATTTTTGGTTGCTTCTTCTCTGAATTTCTGGTTGCTTCTTCTCTATAAAGAGTGCTACTTATACGGTTGTAGTTTCAGTAGGACCATGTCGCCAACTTGGAACTCCCATTCAGATTGTTTAGAAGTTGCTTATTGCTTCATCCTATTTTGAGCTCTCTATAAATGGAATTTCATCACATTGATCATTACTTCTTTGTTCCGTAACACCTTATCTACTTTTACCACTTTTGAATCTCCCACTATATACGGTGTGTAAACCGATGGTGGGTAGCCGTATAAGACCTCAAACGGTGTCGAATTAATGGATGAGCGGTACATTGTATTATACCACCACTCCGCCAATGTTATCCATTCACTCCATCGTTTGGGTTTTTCACCACAGAAGCATTGAAGGTAGGTCTCTAAAATTTTATTCACTGCCTCTATAAGACCGTCTGTTTGCGAATGATATGTAGTGGAATACTTCAATAGAACACCTTGTAGACGAAGCAACTCTTGCCAGATTTTGCTCAAAAACACAGAATCTTGGTCGCTGATGATGGATTCCGGCATTTCATATAATTTAAACACATTATTGAGTAATAATTCTGCTATATCACAAGCAGAATATGGATGCTTAATCGAAATGAAATGTAAATATTTCGTGAACCTATCCATTACCACAAAAATTACAGTCTTCCTTCTAAACAGAGGAAGACCTTCAATAAAGTTGACACTAACTTCTC
>JANZXP010134903.1:0-15373 GCA_027576715.1 Erythroxylum flavicans
TCGATGATGGTCACTCATTGAGTTCGCAAAACTCACCCAAAATTTGCAACTATTTTTCAGGATTAGAAGAATACCCCATAAGGCCAATGGGGATATACCTACAGCATACAAGTGAAGGATAGAGGTCGGGATCAGTTCGCGTATGCATTGCATGTCCTTAATTTATATTAAATTGTTTCTTCGGCATTTTTTTGTATAAATGTGTATTTCAAAACAACTAAAGTAGTTTTGTATTTTTAAAAGAGCCCAAATGGCTATTGAAATTACTGACAATTGTATTGTGTTGATTGAACATGATTATGGATTTCTGCACTTTATGATTATGGTTTTAAAAAAAATTTATACCGATTTCTAAGTGATTGAGTGCTCTAGCACACCACCCTCGTATGGCACGAGCTTGGACATCACCCATCGATGTTGGATTCGGGTCTTGCGGGAGTGGGGTGCTACATCTTTGCTACTTAAATACTAAGAATATCAAAGTAATTTTGACTAACAATTTTTGTACATAATTTTTATTATAGTTCAATCATTATATCAAATAATTCCATGTTAGAATATGAAATTAATACCTATTATGTTTAAAGTCCAATTATATTAATTCTCTAACAATAGTAACTGATTCTTTTAATGACAATCAAAAACTATTTTTGAAATGTCATTCCACATTGATAAAAAATTTTGCAAATTAATACAGTAAAAATATTAGAAAATTCTTCCTATTTACTCTTAAATGACAAATCCTATGTTGACCACAAATTTATCTGAATATAGTTCGTGTCATTTCTAATGATTATCACTTATCAAAATAAGTCATAAGTACTATTAAAACATAGTAATTCCTATATGAAATACTTTGAAAATATTAAGTTAAATTATTACTTATACAATCAACATAGTGAGTATTTATATAAACACAAGTAATATTCGATATGGAATTCTCATGGCAAGTCAATCGAATAAATATGTTCTCTTATTTTTCAAAAAAAAAATTCCCTTACAAGTACCTACATATTTATTAATTATCTCTATACTTTAGTCAATAAGATTTATTACTTTTTTTATAAGGAAGAAAAAACACTATTAATAGAGTAACAATTAGAAATAATTTAAAGATGATATTTAAATACAGTATGAATCTCGTAGTTATGATAGTAATTTCATTTATAAAATCTATTTATTCTATTGATTTTATTTATATATTAGTTAATTAAAAAATGCATAAAATAATTAATGTCTTTAATTAATTATATCACATATATATAACCATTTGATTAATTGTAGGACATAAACCAACATAATAATGTATACAAGTGAATTTAACAAATATATTTTACCCTCATTTTAGAAAAGATAAAATAAAATATTTTTATTTCAATGAAATAGACTTTTATTTTAAAATGGATTTGCACAAATTTTTCTCTCAAATTTAAGTTTATTTATGTTATATGTTTATTTTGTTTTATATCCTTATTTAATGTGATTTTTTAGTTTCATACTTTCAATTTATAAACTCTTATAATATAAGTTTATATTTTAACTTGATAAAATTAATCTAAATTAGTGAATCCATGTTAAAAATAATGGATATGAGTTATAAATTAATGAGTGCAATCTACATAAATGATTATTTCTTATAATTTAGAATGGTGGAAAATTGGGACAGGAACCAATCCCGACCAAAATAGGTTTTAAAATATTCAATATAAAATTTTTATATTGCAAGAATATTTAATCATGCAACAACTGAAATTTTAATTCCAAAATTAATCAATAACAATCAAGCAATTTAACCAAATCAAAAAATTAAAGTCTTCTCTAATTCCACTATTGGGAAGTTAGGAAGGGATCTGATCCTGAGTGCAATGTAATAATTATGAAACTTTTTTTTTGTATTTTGATTTCCTAAAAGCCAAAATCATTTTAATTCTATAAAATGATTAACGCGTAAATCATAATAAAGTATGAATCTTAATTCGTATCTTATTCTAAAGCTTGATTATATTCTTGTCGTATCCTCGAACCATTTCTGAAATCGATCCATCTTAATCACCATAGTCGCATAAGTGTTCAACGAGAGAACCTTATAACTCTTACAGAAAATATTAAGCAAGAAGTGTTAGCTCCATTAGAGTTTAATTCTATTTATAATAAGTTTTGGACATTTTAGTAATTTAGTTGAAATTAAATTATAATTTCAATTAAACTTTCATTATGACTACAAATAATTCTAATTAAATACATTTATGCCTAAATAAGATCCAATATCTCATTTTGATCCTTATTTATTAAATATCTTATATTTAATCATAAAATTTCTCAAACTTTACAGTCAAATCCAACTTGATTAAAATATCTTTGCTTTCTTTAACTCATTCTTTATGTGAGACCTATTAGGTTACCAAATATATTGGTGATCAAGTCATTCGAGCTTTAAAATTTATAAGCCCCCAAATACTGCAAGCGTACGGGTCGCGATTATATTATAAGAGGTGTCGATCTCACAAGGAGGGGGACTAATCTAATCCTAAAAATCTAAGGTTAAAAGGATATGAAACTAAAAATAAACAATGCAACAGAAAGTAAATATGAGAATTGAATTCAACCAATTAAATTGAAAGTTAAACACAGAGAAATTAACAATTAAGCAATAAGCACGCACAATGGAAATTAGCTAAAGAATTTACTAAGTTATGAGAAAGGAGATTTTACCTATCATTAATGCTAACCTAGCTGATTATGTGTTAATGGGGTGTTGGTTCTAGATAATCCTAGAGCTGATTACTCTCTCTCGAATTATAACCATTAAACCCTAATTGGATTATGAATTTTGTAATTTCTCAATTCGCAAATTATCTAAAACCCTAATTAGATCTGAAGCACTCTAATAAACTATCAGAACATATCTGGTATCTCTCTTCGTACAATTATCAATATGATTTGTCACGATTTCTATTAAATCGCCTAGCTCTCATTAAACTGACTTAATCATTTTTCATTCATTTCACCCTCTCAGTTTATTACCGAATTATGCAAGAACGCAATCAAATCACGACATTCATCCAATAAACAATATTGACCAAATTATAATTAAATCAAAATAAATCTCGAAGAAGAGTTAGAACTTCATCAACATTCTACCATATATCATTATACAATCCATCCCAACTTTATACATTAATAAAATTGAAACGAAAGGAAATAGAAACTGAGAATGGACAATCTAGGAAGGCAGTAGTGTCGGGAAACCTCTTGATTCAGGAAGCACATCAAGACTGCTTCTTCTTCCTCTTTCTTCCTTTTCCTCCTCTTTTTCTCTTCCTCTTTCTCTCTTAGGGTTTCCAAAAGTGGTTGCAAGAAAAGCTCCTTTCTTTCTTCTCTTGTTGTTCTTTAAATAGTCTCTTATGTTTTGGGTAACCCTAGGGCTTTTTGGGGGTTCGAAAGGTCTAAAAATTGCCTCAAAACATGAAGTTCATAAGTGTCTATGCGTCTGCTTGACGCAGGCCACGATCGTGGTCTGAGCCTTCTGTCATGATCGTGACATGCAGGCATCATTCTTGGAGCTTTTATCACGATCGTGGCTTGTTAGATTACTATTGTAGGCCATTGTTTCGGCTCGAATGTCTCCAAAACTCTTTTGTTCTTCAATATTGACCCTGAAATACTAGCAAACACATCAAGGTACCTTAAAAACACAATCTTTAAGCTCAAAAACTTGTACTAACCCTTAAAACACTTAAAACATAAATAATTAACAAACTAACACAATTTTAACCTAAACACATACTAAATGATCGAACTAATGACTAAATAAATATCAAACTATGCCCTAAAATATGATGTAATTTACACTTATCAGTTGGCAACAATTATAAATTATAATTCAAATTCAGAATTAAAATTAAACAAATTAAACTCCTTTTAATTTATCTTTAATTCTCCAATGAAACAATTTATATGCATATATCAAGATTAGGGTCTAGCAACACATCATGACAACTCAAACACATAGAAATGTCAAAGTGGTTTTGACTAAACTTTCCGTGCCTAATTTTTCCATATAATACAATCATTTCATCATACAATGCTCCAATTAGACATAGAACATCAAATTAATGTTTACTTTATTTTGAGTCCAATCATATTAGTTCTCCTCTATTAGCGATTACTTTAATTAATGACAATTGTAAACTATTTACAAAACGTCATTCTACCTTGGCCAAGGATTTCCTAAATCAAGAACAATAGAACATTCTCCCTTATTACTTTCGGGTGATGAATCATATCTTGATAACTCAACTACCTCTATATAGTTCCTTTTACATCCAATGACTACCGAGTGAATGACCTACGATTAGAATAGGCCATAAGTAATATTTGAATATAGCAATCCCTATATAAGATAACTTTAGAGACCTAAAGTCAAAGGATCACTTATACAATCATCAAAAATAAGAATTTCCATAGACATACCGTTAATGTTCCAACTGGATTTCTCATATCGGGTTAGTTTAATGAACTTGTTCTCTAACAAGTACCCATACATTTGTTTAAGTATTTCTATACTTTAGTCTGTGAGATCGACTACTTCCTTCATAAAGAAAGTTACAACGTGTGCTAGTCCTTTTATATTCTATTAATGCTCAGTATTAATATAACAGTGAGTAGGAAGAATTTAGGAACAATACATAAATGCAATATAGATCTCATAATTATAATCTCATTATAATCCCATTTGCAACATATAATTATCCTACTTTTAAAAAAAACATATAATTATCCTATGGACTTTATCATATACATCTAAATATGTATAAGATAAAAGAATGTCTTTAAATTATTTTGTCACTAAACTACAACCAATCAATTGGCTGTAAGGTATAATCTAACAATCTCCCACTTATACTAAGCTAATCATTTACGTATCATATACCATATCACCATATAACGATCATGTTAATGTTGGGGTAGTGGCTTAATGAGAGAGTTCTAGAAGATTCTTTATAGTGAGTACTTGCTTAACTCTTATAACTTTCATCATAATTATCATCATAATTAAGAACACTTGCTTAAATACATCCTTGGATATTTAATGAGACCTTAGCTCCTTTTACGTTAGCAATTGCTCTAATATTCTGGTAGTGCGTCATAGCATTATATAAAATAACTAAACTTACAACTATAGCTAGTTATAAGTCTAGGTCAATCCCACAGAGAGTGCATGTAAAGCTTTTGTAATGAAAAGAATCGATGTTTAGGATATTGATGGGGCGGGGGGTTCAGTTGAAAGTGGTAAAGAAAATAAAGTGTTAAACTAACCAAAACAAATTAAAATAAGAAGTGAAAAATGATAAAATTGATGAATGGAATCCATCCGATTCTCATTTTAATCTCAGTCTATACACAAATAAGCATACTTCAATGTCTTGTTATTCTTATACCTCTCCTAGTAACTATTAATCGTCGGTTAACAATAATCTCTGTTAACGCTTATTTTTCCTTAGGTCGTGTTTAATTAAAATAAGCTCTTTAATTGAATCTGGCTATGGAACAACCTTGAATAAGCTCTCTAGATTTAATGGGACAACTGCATTATGAACAAGAAAAATAGACTAATTTAGGAAATAATGACACAAGCTTGAGTCATTTAACCTAGGTTATATTATCCCTAATGATTCAAAACCATTAGTTGCCACAAATGAATCCAAAAACAACTATTAAGTATTATATTTAAGATTCTAGCAATAAGTTTACATTAAAAAAACAATTTAATAAAGCATTAAGATCATTCTTACACAATACCCAATTCAATAAAAATAGGATAACATAAACAATACCTAAGAGAGAAAGAACACAATACACAATAGAGAGATGCCTAAAACGTATCTTCGGCTTCGATATCCCTTATAAATAGGAAAAGAGAGCCTTAGCTCTCTATGGGTGCCAAAGAATTAGGGGTTTTACCCACTAAGTCATCCTTGTTTGGTCGCTCAAATGTCATTTTGTATTCAAAGTTAGGATTCTGGGGAGATACATGGTTTGATACACGACCATCCGTTTATAGTCACAATTTGGGAGATTTTTCTCATACATTGTTTGGTATATGGTGGTCATGTATCAAACCATGTTTGACAAGAAATCTCCCAAATTATGACTATACATGGTTAGGTAAACAATCGCATATCCAACCATGTAAGTCAAACATGTGTATCCAACCGTGTAAGTCAAAACAATATATTTCGAATGTATACATGGCCGCGTGAATAGAGACACAACCGTGTATCTTCTAAATCATCTTGAAAGCTTCATTTCCTTGGATTTTCTTATCCCATCTTCACTGCAATCCATCTCCTTCTTGTTCAACAATGACAATTGAGTATGGACATCAAAAGGATGGCTCAAAGAATGTGCTTTTAACTCACTTTAGCTTTTATGCTTCCAAATTGTACCTAAAACCAACTATGAATTAAAATGAGTTTTTCAAACATTTTATAGTATTAATCACTAAGTTTTATGGAATAAATGTACAATCAATTAAGTATATATCACTTTTCCCCATACTTAGCTTTTGACCGTTCTTAGGTAAAACAACAAAATCAAAGTCACAAACCAAAACACTTTCACATTTTCCATATTTCCTAAGAATAGATAATCATAAGAAAAGATGAATAAATTTCAAAACGATAGCAAGAATTCAACATTAAATTCCTCTACTCATGATTAATCAACAATCATCACCTTTAGAAACTAAAAAATCTAGTGGTACACTAGGACAAAAAGTGTTTAAATAAGATAGATCCATAGATACACTTATACACCATTCATGATCATGACATTCCATGACTTTGTATATCATTTCATTTCTCCACCACTAGGATTCACATGTATAACCACGAATCAATAGGTCTTTTTAAGGTTGTAATATGGGTAAAGTTAAAGTGAGATGTAGTTGGATAATGCGGTACAAAAAAAATCAAAGCTAGTGAAGCAAGAAAAACACCAATATAACATTAAGTGTAAAAACTAACATTCACTTAAAACTTTATACATCAGCTATGATGAATGCAAAAACTATGTTTTATAGCTCAAATTCAAGCCTTCACACCTATGTGAAGTATAAATCACTCACAAAATTTTATCATAAATAATCACTACATCTCCCCCATTCACATCGTAATCAAATAACACTTTCTAAACGTTAGGAGGAAAGACTAATCATGCATAACCTTGCAAAACAAATGCATTTCCTCGATAATTTCGTTTAAACATATTTTTTCTTTTTTCAATAAAAATTCAAAGAAGCTACATCAACATTTGGAATTCATTCATAAGAAACAAAATGACACTCTAAAAATAATAACCACCCCATATATATATATGCACACCCTTGCACTTATACTTTTGTGCATCCACAATCATCAACAATTAACAAATGCTTCACTAGCTTTAGGGCTTGTGTAGGACATTTAGTTAGGTTAAAAACATGTAATGTGGTTAACATAAAAAGAAAAGGCAAATAAAGCTCAAAGGGGGCTTAACAAGGGAACATTCATATCAATGAGTAGGGTATTTGGCTAGTATAGCTTACAAAACAAAAAATGCCTATGTCATTTTCATGTTAATGCATATGATAAAAATGTGGTCTTGAATTAAAAATCAAAACAAAGTTAGGATGTACATGTCTTGAAGGTTATATATAAACAAAAGATACTGAGACTGATATAAACATCTTAGGCTATAAAGGCTCAAAATCTCACTGGCTTATGTCTACCACTAGTCACTACTCATTTAAAGATAATGTATATTTACTAATCACAAGAGTAAAAGCATATGCTCAGGTTGCCATGAATTTTTCTAGTAAATTCACTCTCTAATTATAAGTATATAGTCTTAGAAGCAATTGAAAAAGAGAAAATGCTTTTTTGTTTGTTAGATTCTACGACTTTTTAGTTTAACACTTAAAAACACGTAAGAAAAAAAAATATTAAAAACATATATGCATATCCTAACAAATGCAAAAATGTAAAGGAAAAGAAATAAACTTCCCTAAGGTTGCCTCCAAAAAAGCACCTTTGTTTATTATAGCTTGCTTAACTTCTCATGTGACAAAGTTATGATCTTCAGGTGCCACAACTTGCGCTTGATCCACTTGAGGTTCTTCAAAATAAGGCTTAAGTTGATTATCATTCATATTTAGTGTCTTCCCTATCCCCATACTTTTAATCTCTACTGAGTCCCTGAATTCTTGAAAAATCTCCAATGTCTCTTTACCCTTTTCCTCCTCATTTAATTTCTCCAATCTACTAAGTAAAGGTGAAGGGTTAGTCCTAACAACAATTAGGGACTTAGTACTCACCTTCGAGCTAAATGATATATCCTTATCTCCCTCAAGCTCCTTCTCCACTTCTTCCACACTAGCAATCCTTTAAGAATTCTTCTCAATATTCTCAAGCTCCTCTTCACCTCTCAAGGTTACTATGTTAATGTTCCTTGGATTCACCTCAGGTTGAGACGGTTGTGTCTCTCCATTTTATGATTCTAGGTTGTTGATAGCTACCATCAACTGACTCATCTGGTTTACCAAGTTTTGGATTCTAGATGTTAAATCTTGCTAAAATTATATCACCTCCTGCTGGAATTGCATAGTATTAGTAGCAAGAGACATAACTAAGTCTTCCAGAGATGTGCTTGAGCTAGAATATGAGGCTTTTAGTCTATTTGGGAATTATTATACATCTTGTAGTCCATCAAGGAAGTAGTTTTGTTGGTTATCCCCTCCATAACCAAAATTTGTATGATCGCTCCAAGCTTGGTTATAAGATTGGGAATATAGGAAATGGGGAAATTTTCCACTAATATCATTGATAATATCCAGTAGTGACATTTCCCTTCACTATTTCCTTTTTATACACGAAAACAAATAAACATGAAAATCTTAAGAAAAAGTTGTCAAAAGTAATTAGAAACAAATATATACAAAACTCCAATTAAAATTAAGAACTAAAACTAAAGCACT
The DNA here is from genome assembly GCA_027576715.1 of Erythroxylum flavicans. Classification (NCBI taxonomy): domain Eukaryota; kingdom Viridiplantae; phylum Streptophyta; class Magnoliopsida; order Malpighiales; family Erythroxylaceae; genus Erythroxylum; species Erythroxylum flavicans. The sequence continues at coordinate 9,017 of JANZXP010134903.1, forward strand.
ACATTACCCAGCAATGGTGCCAAATTTGGTAGCGCGTCGTAACACTACACAAAATAACTAAACTTAAAATTATAACTAGTGATAAGTCTAGATCGATCCTATAAAGGGTGTGTGTAAAGCCTTTGTAATGAAAAATATCAATGTTTAGGATATTTGGGGGGGGGGGGGTCCGGTTGAAAGTGGTGAAGAAAATAAAGTGAAATTAAACTAACGAAAACAAATTAAAGGAAGAAATGAAAATTGATAATATTGATGGATGGGTTTCAAAATATGGTTTTTAGTTCAATCTCGTCCTACGCACGAATAAGCATACTTTAATGTCTTGTTATTCTCATACTTCTCCTAGTAACTATTGATCATAGGTTAACAAGCTCTGTTAACCTCAATTTTCCCTTAAGTCGTGTTCAATTAAAACAACTCTTTAATTGAACCTAGCTATCAAACAACTTAGAATAAGCTCTCTAGATTTAATAGGATAGTCGCATTACGAACTAGGAAAACAAACTAATCTAGACAACATCGACATAAGCTCTACTCATTTAGTCTAGGTTATTATCCCTAATGATTCAAAACCATTAGTTGCCACAAATGAATCTGAACACAATGGTTATGTATTGTGTTTAAGATTTTAGCAATGGGTTTACATTAAAAAACAATTTAATAGAGCATTAAGATCATTCTTACACAATACTCAATTCAATAAACATAGGATAACATAAACAATCCCTAAGAGAGAAAGAACACAATACATAATAAAGAGATGCCCAAAATGTATCTTTGGCTTCGATGTCTCCTATAAACCAGAAGAGGGAGCCTTAACTCTCCATTGGTGCCAAAGAATCAAGGGTTCTTCCCTCCCATCCCCTTCCCTTTTCCTAAAACCAAGTCATCCTTCTTTAACCGCTCAAATGTTGTCTTATATTAAAAGTTAACGTTCTGGGAAAATACATGGTTTGATACATGGTCGTGTATCAAACTATGTATGACAAGAAATCTCCGAAATTGTCACTATAAATGGTTGGGTACATGACCATGTATCCAACCGTGTAAGTCAAAACAATATGTTCCGAATGTATACACGACCGCGTGAATAGAGACACGACCGTGTATCTTCCAAATCATCTTGAAAGCTTCATTTCCTTGGATTTTGTCATCCCATCTTCATCGTAATCCATCTCCTTCTTGTTCTACAAGGACAATTGAGTGTGAACATCACGAGGATGGCTCAAAGAATGTGCTTTTAACTCACTTTAGCTCTTATGCTTCCAAATTGTACCTAAAACCAAATATGAACTAAAACGAGTTTCTTAAACATTTCAGAGCATTAATCACTAAGTGTTATGGAGTAAATGTACAATCAATTAAGTATATATCATATTTCATAGTACATTACTATCTTGAACAATGCAAGGAACTATATTAATTTCATTAATGAACTTATTGAAACAATTAATCATTTCCGCTAAATGAAAAATGTATTATGGCTTAATTGGCAACCATTGCTACATTACAATCTTAAAATGATTTTCTTCTAAGTGAAATAAACCATAATTAGGATTTACTTCTAAAGTAAATATCCTTATCTCTTGAATCTAAAAATTAACTCATACAAAGAATAATGGATATCTTTAATACTTTACAAGTATTTAATAGCACAAATACTAAACATCTTTAGTGTGTTATCTATATACTTAGAATTAGATTAGGTGAACAACTTCCAATCTATCCCCGTAGATCTAATTCTTAGAATTAAGTTGTTACCTTTTATATACAATAAGAGTTTTTCTTAGACAATTATATTTTCAATAATTTAAAATTTAGAATTATTGTTCTTTATAAGCAACATGTCTCTATATACTCCCACTAAAAAGGACAATTGTACTCCTACTAACCTTCTTGTAGACATGATAAATTAACAATGATTTCCAGAACAAACTCTTTGAATTCATTATAAAATGAATCTTTTAATGTTTGGTAGCCTTTTAACTATACATCAAATCTATCAATACAGGCACTAGTTCCAATTGGATGTAATGTTACAAGATTTGAACTTTTTTCAAATTTCATCTTATTCCCACTATTTATTTTGAAAACCATTCTCTTGTAAGTATACAATGAAAAGAACAATTTGTTTAATAGGTCTATAAGACTATATCCAACCTTTTGGATATCTCATAACCTTTTATTACCTATTTTAGTTGTAATCTTAATGGATAATGTATGCTTCAACCAAACATCACGTCCTCAAATCATTAACTTTGACTCTTTCAAAGACTTAACATTCCATATCTAATATGAATTATTGCTAATTGATTTAATTGAAACTAGTAAAGCTAACTCATTGTATTAGGCATAACTAAAGAAGAAATAATATTGCATCATAAAATATCTCATATTGTATTTTCATCTTTACATAAATCCATACTCTTATGAATTTTTATTATGAAGGTATTCACTAGAGAATCTCATTCCTTATAGATAACTAAAAATTTAAAACTTACCACAATGATCTCATTAAAGTTCTTCAACATTCTTAATGCTTAAGTTCTACTTAGATTTAAACAATTTGAATTTTCAAATTTTAAATCATTACATTTAATACATATAACTATATCAAATAAAGACATTAGTAATCTAAAGAAATATATGTATTATCCTTTTATGAATTATTATTTCATCCAATACATCACATATAAATTTAACAATGCAATACCATCATCATCCTTTCACCAAAGGTTGATTTGGCTATTTTTCAACTTGACAAGTTTCATAAGTTTCATATTATTCATAATCAAAAGGATAAACATATCCTTGTATATAACTTTATGATTCTTATTGTGTTGATTTAACCACTCATGGTATAAAAAGATAGTCTTGGATATCCAGCTTTTTATTCTTGCCATTTATGTTAAACATAAATCTCCTTTGATCCAATATATGCAAACTATTTTTTTAAAATTAGATTAACTACTTTTATGTAACAGTCTGTTTCTTGTCATGCTTTAAACATTATAGTAATTTCGAATCTAAATTCAATATCAAATACTCATAAGCATGAACTAGAAATAGATATGATTTCTATCATATCTCATATAGGTAAGAAAAGTCATGCAATCATTTTTTTTATGAAAACTATTATCATACTATAACAAATGCCTTTAATTAATATCATGTTTATGCTTCTAGTATCCAAATTAAACAAAATAATTACAACAAGGTACGACACCTTTTAGCTCCACTCTATGCTACTTCTTGCATCTTACTATCATGGTATTAACATATATGTTACATGTTGTCATCAAAGTTTATGAGACATTAGTCAATTCAAAATATCATTAAATTTTGTCATTTATATTATTTTGACATACCTCTAAATATTTGTCATCGAATCCTTAACAGGAATTATAGCAAAATTGCACAATGGACATATAAATTTTCTTATTTAATTTTGAGAACTCTTCTCGAACATGACCTATTTCCAAGAAATTTGGTTCACTAAGTATCAATCATACTAAAAAAGGTAAATTTCACTTATAACATAATATAAATGTAAGAAAACAAGTAATTAATTATATATCATGACTAGCAAATGAGATTAGGACTTTAATCATATATTTGGTTACTCTCACTATTTTATTTGAAATAATAACCCTCACTATTATTTAAAAATATTAATCTAATCCTTCAAGTAGGCTAGGATCCCATTCAAATGTAGTTGGTCCTAAGTTTGCTCAAGAAACCAACTAAACTTAAATTAGGTAGAAAACAATTTTATCAATCATATCTTATGTGACTCCTAAATCCATTAGATGACAACTCTTACTAAAACATATCTTATATGTTATTCCTAACCCTTCCTCTAAATTCATGTGATCATGAGTTTTCTCATCTAAATGACACAGATTCATTTAAGTAGAACTTACTGTCATAAGAACTTTGTGCTTTTGTTGTGATTTATTAGTTCAAGTGTGCTGCTATTACTGCTTCAGGTTAAACAATGAACAGAGGGCAGCCATTGCTAATTATTTTAGAGTATACTAGGTATTGTTCTATAACCTAAATAACAACATAATATTATTAGTTTTTCTTACAATATATGGCCTAAGTACAACAATAGTTTTCATTATTGTCTTGTGAAGTATTCATTAATGGAAAAAATGAATTGTTGTTGTGAGGGCAATGAAAATAGTAACAAAAAGATCTCTTTGAGTGGTCCAGCTCTTCATCCATTCCTTGCATAAGTACTATTATTTTTTTTTAATTGAATACATTTCTTTCTACTGTGGGATCCAATTTCTTGTACTAAGACAGGAAACACTTCAGGAGATCATATTCTGGAGTTCTTTGGGATTTCTTTGAGACAAAATTGCTTCCTTGTCAGTAATTATTTTCAGATGAAGAGAGATTTGAGAAGATTTTGGAGATGATTCCAAAGGAATGTATTCATGATCTTTCCTAGTAGATCTTTTACTCTTTATTGTCTGACATTAAGTAATTAATGCTTCCTATTTATGCAGCTGTCACTTCTGAGCTTCGTAGGAAATGGCATGGCAATAAGCAATCCTTTAATTTAAAGGAAGACATTAATCTTGTTAGGTGGGAGTAGCTAAGACATAGTTTGCACTCTGGAAAATAGAAGGTTAAGAAGCCTTTCTGCTCCTTAATTTTTCTAAAATGACTCACCTTTTGATAGATAGTGAACACCTTCATTATTAGGCCATTAGCTTTGTGTAAGTGTCGATGATATCAACCATGGTAACTACAGTAAAGTTATATGTGTCATATGTACAACTATCTAGAACTTGTAACATCATTAGTTAGAGAGTATGGTTCATATTAAGGATAATAACGACGACTAAAAGATAAAGAAAACTAACTAATATTACTTGAACTTAAGTAGCCATATTGATTTAGGGAAACATTAGAGGGAACTATAGAAACGTGTTAGTCAGCTTTTTGTGGAGATTTTCTCATATTAAAAAAGACATTAAAATCATTAGGGCTTTGAGCTGATACTTAGGGAGGTAGAAATTTCCCTAATCTATTAGATTTAAGAGCTAGAGAGGTGTAAGGGGTGAAGGTATTTGGTGGAAATGATTGTAAAGCCTATATTAAAAAAGGACCTTAAAAAAACATTGAAATGAACTGAAGTGCCTCAGGATAAAAGTTGACATTCCTGAAACATGACTCAAGTCTTATCAATTAGTTCTATTGATTAGGATTAAGATCATCACTCATGTGCAGAAAAAGGAAAATTACTATAGACATTGTACTTATGATGATGTAAGAGAATTCTATCAACTATTTTGATGATAATTGATACCAACATGCAACTGATAGCTTTTTAATCACTCTAGGATACCAATTTTCTAATACTAATAAAATAGCTATTGAAATGAAATTGTTCTTTACTTCTTGATTTATGTCACTTTTTCACTCACATTTAGCACAAAGGCTGTGGTGATGCGTTGAAGAAATTGTTTTCTCCTTTACCTATCCTAGACTTGATATAGAGATCTGTGCAATATAGCCTACCACTTCTTACTTTTGTTTTCGTCTCCAATAGTAAATCCTCCTTGGGATTGTCCATTGTAAATTAAGGATTTTGAATCTTTCTTTTTGCACTTTTAGGTTTCTAAGCACATGAACCATTTACTGATGGCACCATTTTGTCAACATCCAAAAACAGGTGGATAAGTCCTAATCCAAATGTCATGAATTTTGCTTGCTCTAATTTCAAATTGTCCAGTTTTCATACATATTCCTTTAATGGGAGTCATTTGATGTGACCATTACTATGGTTATCACTATGACTATTCTTTAAGTTGAAGATCTTTGTCAAATATACTTGGCAGATTACTTTTTTTTTGAAGTTTTCATTATGAAATGGATGTTGATTATTCTTGCTGCTAAATTGGTATCTTCGATCCAAGCCAAGTTTACGTACCAATTGACCTTATTCATTGTGATGAATTTGATCCTACCACTGTGCTAACACTTTCTCAGGTCAGGCAGCAATAGACCTCCTCTGTCCCCTTCTCCATGAAATGGATTCCATAGATGGAAAATTCTTCCATTTGTTCTAGGTAAACATGGGCTAGTTGGCTCTAAATTTTGCTTTGAATTCTTGCATAACTTCTTGACATTAATTTGTTCTAAATTTTGCTTTGAATTCTTGCTCTAAATTTGTTCTAGGTATATATTATTCCTAAATGTTCCTAGTCATTGTTCTATTAAGATTGGACATTAATAGAACGTAAAAAGACTAACACACGTTTGTTTTTTCCTTATGAAGGAAGTAGTCGATCTCATAGGCTAAAGTATAGAGATACTTAAACAAACGTGTGGGTGCTTGTT